>AWUE01015819.1:0-133682 GCA_001974825.2 Corchorus olitorius | reverse complement strand
AAAATTGAATAATTTTTTTTAAAAATTTTTTATTTTTAACTTACTTCATTTTTTTTTTACTTGCACCGTGACTTTTTTTGATAAATTTATTAATTTTTTAATGAGGTTAGTAATTAATAAAAATTTAATTAGGTGTGGTAGGGTGTAAATTAGGATTTGATGATGATTCAAATTTGATAAGATTTGATTAGATGGCACCATCCTAGTGGAATCCTAAAACCACCCCTTTTTAGGATGATCCTAATAGAATTTAATCTCTTATTGAATTGATAAATATCAAATTTCTTTATTTTTTAAAATAAAACTATGTAAAATATGTCAATATCTTTGATATTAAGTTAAACAAATTATGATGTCATGCTGACGTCACTACCTTATAACCCGACGGGTTAAACCGGATGACCCTGATAATCCGAGACCCGGAGACCTCAACAGGTCACCTAACGATTCGGGTTTAAAAACATTACCTGAAAATAAAGCAGGTAACTACACACGTAAATATTTCATGCCATTAGTAGGTCACTAGTTGCATGATGTATTGATGTTTAGTCAACAACTTTCAACTTTCCATTTAATAAGACGGTGAAGTTAAAATAAAAATAAGAAATATTATCTGATTCACTGTTAGTGGAATTTAGCAGATTATACATGCAGTCTGGAAGGATGACATGTGTCTCTTTAGGGAATAGATTGAAATATTAAAAATTTAATTAATTCTGAAATAGGTTACTTGTTAATCTTTTAATCCGCTTGTGGAATTCAAACAACTACACTAACAATGTATCAAATAATAACTCTAAAAATAAATGGAACAATAATATAGAGTATACGATTTTGTATTTTAGTACAACCTACCTTGAAAGTATGTTAAATTAAAAAGTTGAATAATTAATTAATTAATTAATCTTTTAAAAGGACAAAGACGAGAAGTGGAATAAATATAAAAGAAAAAAAAACTTGAAAGTATGTGAAATTAAAGAGTCATGAGTAATTAATGTCTTAAAAACACAAGGATGAGAAGAGGAATAAATACATGTAGAAATATTATGAATGACCTAATTACTACTATGTCGGAGTACATAAAAAGATGACTTAGTACTCTCATGAAACCCTTAAAGAAGAAGAAGCTGAAACCGATGCAGCATATATACGGTAATAGCAAGTGGAAGGTCCGAAGGTTGTTTTTTGTTAAATAAATAGTCTTAACAAGTACTAGCTGGTAAAACTTGTACAAAGCAACTTGATGGAAATTAAACTGGATTGCTAAATACAGCCCCCTTTTACTAGTCATCGCCCTTCTTGGATTATTTTGCCCTTTACTTTATTTTCCATTAAATTTCAAACTTTTCAATTCTCTCAAATTCTCTCAACCTTCAAACTTTCAAAACTCAATCATTCAAAATCATTCAAGTAAAACAACATCAAAACTCATGCACAAAGATTTTTTCGGATTGAAAGTATGGCTTTTTTTTTTAAAAAAAATCTATTTATCATTAATCAAAGATTAAAATCCTCTTGCTAATATTGACATTAATTCATACCCATTTAAGCTAAATGAATTGTACAACCAATACTTATTAAAGGATAAAAAGAAATTAAAGAAAATCTAAAAAAGATTTAAAAAAAAACGCAAAAATGTAGGGTCGCGCGCGAACCACGTCACGACCCGCCATGGCTCGGGGTCACGCGCGACCCACGTCGCGACCTGGCCATGGACCCGGGTCACGATCCGCGCGCGACCCGATATTTTTGCGTTTTTTTTTAATCTTTTTAGATTTTCTTTCTTTAAAAAAACATACTTTCAATCCGAAAAAATCTTTGTGCATGAGTTTTGATGTTGTTTTACTTGAACGATTTTGAATGATTGAGTTTTGAAAGTTTGAAGGTCGAGAGAATTTGAGAGAATTGAAAATTTTGAAGTTTGAAAAAAATAAAGTAAAGGGCAAAATAGTCCAAAGGGGGGCGGTGGCTAGGGCGGTATTTAGTAATACCCTTAAATCAGATAATATACTAGTTTCCTTGAGACCTCAAAATCCTCCTCCATATATATCAAACCCGAATTTAGCTAAAGCATCCGCATAGATATCCCCTTTCTTCCTTCCCTTTTCTTTTTTTTTTTTTGTGAAACATAGATATTCCCTTTCAAAGACACACATGCCACTCTCAATTTCTTTTAGCTCACGAAAATCCCCAATTATGCTCCCAAGTGGGGTAAAGTAAAGAGATCCACATTAGCCTTTAAAAACCAGATCAAGCACAATTTGCGCTTTCAACATTCCAAACCCCTCCTCCCAAGCAACTAATATACCGTGCCTTATTACTTCAAAAAAATTTAAAAAAAATACCGTGTTTTAAGGCCTTTTGCATTTGATTAATGTTATCCATATGTAACTATGTACCTAAAAGCGTTTGGTTGGGGGATCCAAGATCCCTAGTGGGAATGTGATTTCCAGGAATGTGATATTGTTAGATATGTGTCATTCATTTTTTCTATTTCAGCGTTTGGTTCACTTAGGAATCTGAGATTCCCATCTTGAACCAATGTACAATAATACCCACATGTATTAAATTGAAAATTTTTTTCTAAGTATGAGATTTTGACAAAAAACAAGATATATGCACATAATAAGTATTTGACATAATAAATCAAATTTTAAATATAAACACAAGGAAATATAAATTGCAAATAACAATTCTGAATTTCTTTAAATTAAAAAGTCATGTTCATACAATTGCCAAAAATTAAAAATTCCATGTTCATACAGTTGCCAGCACCTAAATAGCAGTAAGAAAATGCCTGAATGCATGATTGGGTCTTTGTAGTGACGGAAAGGCTTGTTGTTTTTCAGACACCATCTTCCTTGATTTTGACGAAGCCAAGCCTTATGTTCATCACTGTCACCCACAAGCAAAACCTTCAGAGGGCTGGTTGTATACCAAAGTCAAGCAGAAATATTAATGAAGCTCTGTCATAAATGACAAATCAGGCTAAATCAAAGGAGGGAAAAAAAAAAGAGCAATGGATAGGGATGGCAGCGAGTAGGATATCTGCCTAAATCTCACTACCCGAATCTGTATCCTTTTAAAATTAGTGATATCCGTATCCGCCAAATATCCGGCTATTTTTTAAAACTAGTATCCAAATCTGCTCCGCCATCACCTGCTATTATCCGTATCCGCTCCGACTAATCCGTTTATATAGCAAAATCCAATTAAAACTCAAATCCGAATCCGACTAAGCATAAGTTACAGATAATTTTTTTGTCTAAATTCACTTAGACATAATTTAATCCCTAAAAACACACAAACAATATGAAGATAAATAAATAAAGTTCACAAATCACAAAAGTTTAAACTGTTCTAATCCAATTAAATAACTCAGTATTGATAACATGATAAAAACAGAAACTTCATTCTTCAATTTGATTCATCCACATCCTCTTCAGCAATGCACAAACAATAAGAATTAGCATCTGATTTTGAAGGGGACCCTATACAAAAACCAAGCAACATCCAGATCCATTTAAACCAAGCAAAGACATGAATCTGACATGAATCCGAGTTGATACAAAGATTGAAATGCCAATTGAAAATAAAAATTGAATATTATGCAACCCCAGCCACTTCTTTTAAGTTATGAATAATTACAGTTGAATATTATGCAATCAAGAAAAGTAGTAAACTGAAAACAAGTTAGAACTTTTAGATTTAGGGCCTAAAGAAACAAATGAGAAGCCAAATGTTGTGTACCTTGTTTATAGAATCCAAAAGAGCAGCAGTGCTTCATTAAACTAGTTGAAAATGACGAGATCCGAGCGGATAAAGAAGATAAAGAAGCAGTCAAATGGGTTTCCAAGTTTTCAAAACCCTTTTCTTCGAACTAACATGCTTGAAGATGATGAGATCCAAGCGGAATTGGGGAAAAATGCTAGGTTTTGTTTAAGAGAAGAAGAAGGAGGAATGGAGGATGAGGTGAGAGGCAGAGAGGGTGAGCGGCGGGTTGGTTTTGTTTTCTAAGGATAAGGTTTTCAACTTAGATGTGAGAGTTACTGAGTTAGAGAGTATTTGTCAAAGTTGTTAGTTTCGTACCGGTACCGGGGTTTTCGGCCGATACGCGCCGATTTTCCTTATAACCGGTACCGGTAGACTATTTGTTTCGTACCGGTTTAAATTTCGTACAGTTTCAGTGGTACCGGTGCTTTTCGGTCGATTTTGGCGAAAACGTGGATTTCGCCCGAAACCTAAATTTACTTTCTCAGAGACTCAATTTAGCATTTTAATAATTAAATAATGTTAAAATTTGAGGTTTTTTTTATTTTTCAACTAATAAAAACAAAAGAACTAAATCATACATACTTAATTTACCCCACTTTTTCTATTATTTTACTTTTCTTTCTAAATTAACTCAAAGATTTAATCGACTCCTTCCATTTTAATAGACCTTTGAAAGTATTATTATAAATGTTAAATATATAATTCTATATATCATATAATTAATTTGAATATTATATAAATCTTAATATTTTTTCATATATCTACTAATCCGGAATGTCCGGAACGATATGGCGAAACCATCGAAACCGACACATACCATTTTTTTTAAGAAAACCGAAACATGATCCGGTACGAAACTAACAACTTTGGTATTTGTTGATTTTTTTTTTTAATTTTACGGCAAAAAACAAAGATCATATAAATTTTAGATTAGGTTTTATCAAATATAACATTTAGTTCAGATGGTTAGTGACGACTAACAAAATTTTTTATATTTTCAAAGTGCAAGTTCGAGCTTCACTACTAACATATATTCTTAGGGTTTTCACTTATTCCTTTTTCTATCTTAATTATATTAAATTTTAACCAAATTGGATATTTGGATTTGGGATTGGGTTTTAATTTGGGATTTTTTTACGGATGGGCTTAAAAGGCTTTGTAGATACAACTAAAAACTCTTGGGCCTCAATACCTAATAAATATTTGGGCTGAGGGGATATTAAACGGTTTTTTTGGCGGATACGGATCGGATATCCGCTCTAAATCCGTTTATATACAAACGGATTTGGATAGCAGATATCCAAGAGGTACTATCCGCCTCCGCTCTGAATCTGCCACGGATAGTGATTTTACTATCCAAATCTGCCCCGTATCCATATATCACTATCCAATTCCGGATTCGTACGGATCGAATATCCGCCTACTATCCGCCAGCTGCCATCCCTAGCAATGGAAGTGATAAGAAGGCTAAAAGGATTCCTCGGGGCAAAAAAGAATAGGCCTAAAACCAGAAGGGACTGACACACTTGTGAAGCTGAACATACAGAATCAAACCCAATCATCACAAAATGATTTAAATCAAATGAAGGAAGGATACAAATTTTTTCCCAACCTGTTAAGAAACCTTTATTAAATGCAAATAACAACTTTCAAAGCACTGGGCTCCTCATCAATGTTTGCTAAGTCAGTGCATATTTTATCCCAAAATATGCAATGACTTAGCAAATTCATTTCATAATTTTCATACATATACTATGCTTACGAACAATCACTCAAATAATTTCATACATTTTAAACAATAGAGTTAAACAAGAACAAACCCAACATTCAAACAAAACAACCTAAAAACAAGCTACCAACAGCGAAAACCACAAGCAAAACTCGAAAATCCTAAACAAATATCTTATGTATGAGAAAGGGAAAATCGAAAACCCAAATTAGTTTTATTTTTTGAAAACTTAGGGGCCTAACCTGATGAAGAAGATCAACGACGAGGTTAAACAGCAAGCTTGATGACCGGCGACGTCTTCACAAGCCCAATTTCGATCAACGACAGTGATGGATAGTGTTAGGTTTGAAAAATTGAAGAAGGATTTTGGGAAAATAATGCAGAAAAGAAGAATGAGGTTTTTATATTTTAGGACTTGGGGATTTTGTAGTTTAAGTGAAACTGAGGGACAGAGGCGTCATAAGCTATGAGTAAGTGGAGGCAAAGATGGCAATTCAATGCCAAAAGGGTATTAACATTCCTGAGAATCTCAGAATACCTAAGGTTGAGGTGGGAATATTTTTTGGCAACATTCTCACACGAAGATTCCCACGTCAGTGGGAATGTGACATTTTCGGGTAGCAGATCCCTCCAATCAAACGTGGAGATCTTTCATTCCCTACCCAAAATTCCCACTGGGGATCCAAGATCCCTCAACCAAACACAACCTTAGAGATTTCGGAAAAAGTTTATAAATGATCAAAGTGAGGACTAAATAAAGGATCGTAGAAATTTTTTTTTTGGTTAAAAAAGGATCGTGGAAATTAAGGAATCATAACTAAAAGTTTTTGGCCAAACCGTTGTGGTTTTTGAAAATAATTCTCAAATGATTGTACTTTCAAAATTAATTCTCATTCTTTTGTATTTCTTGCCATATCCTCCTCACCATGTTATTGCCACATCATATTTTCTAATTTCTTAGTATTTAATCAATTCTTATTCTCCTTAACAAGCAGGATAAAGCATGTATAGTATATATATATGTAATTATTTGCATGTTCTTTATGCGCAATCCTTTTCTTCTCTTAAGAGAATAGGATAAAGATTAAAGTGTTTAGATATGTTAATATAATTTGCTTTTCCAGTTTTCTTTTATTTATGCAATAATTCTTTTCTTTGACCAAAATAAATCTTTTCTTGACAAAAAAATGTTATTATTATACAATTATATATATTACAATAAGATAAAAATTTAATGAATTATTCGTAAATTCATCTCTCTTTTTTTTAAATGAATCCCCCTACCAAGTAGTCTCTTCTTTAGTAGTACTAGTTTTCATTTCCACGTGCGTTGCACGTTATCCATTGTGTTTAAATTAAAAAAAAACTAATTGAAACTGAAATTAATTATAAGTAAAGCGGTCAAAACTTGATTCAAACTCGATAACACATTCAACTGGCCGAACTCGATTTGATCAGAAAAAGTAAACGACCCGAACCTATCCTATCCAAACCCGACAAACCTATAACCCGAATGACCCGAGAATATTATAAACTAAAATTATGTTTTATTCAATAAAATCCAAATTGTTATAATTTTAATCATTCTAAATTATCATTTATTCAATAAAATTTATATTATTGTTATAATCTTATTAAATTTGCTAAACTTCATGAATATAAGTATTAAATCAGTTCTAGGAATAATTTATGATAAATTTATAATTAGTAATTTTTTTTTACAAAATGAATAAATAATAATAATTAATTAGTAATTTCTTAATAATTTTTTCTATTAGGTTTTACTACCGTACTAATAATCTCACAGGTAAGGGTTGTAATTTTATTTTCATTTTTATGGATACTTATATTATTAATTAATTTATAATTTTAATTGATGTAATGAAAGAACATAAATTTGGATATTATATAACCAATATTTATTTGAACACATACTCCCACTTCACAATTAATTATATATTTAATATTCAAAATTAATATATAAAGGGACACATGTCAACTCTTTAACCCCGTATATTCAGTTTGCTATACTTCATCGGTAGTTGATTGTAAAATAAATCGAGTAATAAAGATATTAAATAAAGTTAAGAATTAAACATTAAAAAATTCAAAGCTGACTCAATTAATCCGAGTCATAAAGCCGAAAAATTCATAACCCGAATGACCCAAAACCCGAGTGATCTGAGGCCAAAACTCGAACCGGCCTGACCCTAAACCCGAGATTTGAATGACCTGAACCTAGAAGATCCGAAATCCGAATGACCCGAGAAAATTATCTGACTCATTTGAGCTAAACCCTGATGACCCGAACCCGAAACCCGTCCAACCTGCCCAATTGACTCCTCTAACCTTATAAGTCAAAGAAAATAATTGCATGTTACTCTTTTTTTAAAAAAAAAAAACTTTAAATTCTTGTCATACACTCCAATACATTAAACTACCAATACATACTCTAAAAATAAAAAAAGATCAATCACAATAATTAAATTTTCAATAAATTTTAACTTAATTATTTAAAAAAAATGAATAATTGATGATTAGGCAACTTATTTTAACTTTTAAACTTGATAATAATATTTTTATTAGTTTATATATTATAAAATTGAAATGGGTCCAAACTATCAAAAAGCCTCTGATTTTTTAAAATTTAAATGGTAAAAATAAAATATTTATAAAAATATTGAATTTAATTAAATAAAAATAGAGTTTTTAGCAGAATAACTGTAAAAGTTTATTTCTAACAAAAAACTGTAAAATTTAAATAATGTTATTTAAGAAATATATTTTAAAAATTCTAATATATCTAAACTTTTTAATTAAATTAGTAATATCGTAAAAAAATAGGTATAAGGATATTAGATTTAATTAAATAAAAATAGATTTTTAATTGAGTAAAACTATAAAAGTAAAATAGTAAAATAGTAAAATAGTAAAAATAAAATAGTTATAAGGATATTAGATTTAATTAAATAAAAATAGAGTTTTTAGTTGACTAAAACTATAAAAATTTAAACAATGATATTTAAGAAATATATTCGAAAAATAAAGGTATGATAGGCGATTCAAAAGTTTAATAAGGATATAATAGGCGATTCAAAAGTTTTACAAAACTCGTACTTTTATATATAGTATAGATAAATTACATTAATTGGGTCTTCACTAATTCCGAATTAAGTTGTATCAGACCATAAATGAGAAGTTCACTAAACGCATATTTTGTCCATTTGTGAGACTTGGATCCAACACCTTATTTAATAAACATCAAATTCCTCCCAAGTAACACAGTACATATCACATGCTCTTTACAAATTCATTCATATGTTAGTGTTTCGAATTTAAGTTAGGATATCACGCCTCCTGGCCCATCATTTTCATCAGTGCCTTTCTTCTTCTTTTCTCTTTTGTTTTAACTAGTTTTAGCTTTCACGTGTATTGCACGTGGCCGAACATATTTAAAGTAAAAAAGTTATTAAAATAACTGAAATTAATTATGATTCAAAGCATCCAATTTTTGTAATCTAATATAATTAAATTGCTGGAAAAAAACATAATTTCTTTTTAAATTGTTGGAAAAAAAACATAATTTCTTTTGAAAGAATACAATATTCAAATCTCATTACAATCAAATGATTCCTTATATGCTCAAATATCCAATGAAAAACGATCAAATAAACAAACTATAATAAACATAACATAGCCATCATAAAGTTGCACAAAACACACACGCATTAAATACGATGAGACTTAAACATGAGACCTCGCAGTTCAAGGAGCATGCACATTACCATTGAACCAAATGTTCAAGTGCAAAAATAATAATAATAATACTTAAGTTGAAGTAATTTTAAATCAAACAGTAAATATATATCAATTTAATTATAAGTCAAAGCATCCAATTACTGAAATGTAACCGCGTCTACAAAAGTAGATTTTTTCATATACAACATTTAATTGTACTTATGTTTCATTTTACTTCTTTATATTTTCTAAGTTGACCAAAATTTTCGTTGAAGGCATTGAAATTCCTCGAGTGAGTGTGGCATATAATTGTCCATGGGAGAAAACATATTGTGGCAGATATACTCCAATTGTTTGTCTTTGTGCTTTGTTGATGGTCATAGCAAAACAAAGACGGATAGAGAATTGTTTCCTCTTGAATTGGAATTGATATCCTTCGTAATCTGTTGGTGAAAGCAGAATTTTTGGAAGAAAAACTTGTTTTCCAGCATATTGGCCAATTGCAATCTCTGCTTGTATTACGTTATGGCCAAGGTGTCTGCGGACCATTCATGTTCCATTCCACAAAGCATTAGATGGATTCAAATTCCTCAAAAATATGATTGGATCATTTCTCTTCAATTCCAATCTATGCGTTGACAAATCATTCGGTGTTAGAATATTTAAGAATTTTTCTTGATAATGGTTGTTCGAGTCATTTACTGCTTCATCGAAACTGTTGCACGCCTTATTCTCACCAGGAGATATTTGATATTTCTATCATCTGCTCATTCAGTTTGTCTACATACTCATTTCTTGTTGCCAAGATCGCACTGTTGGTCATGTACTCTACCGAAGTTGAATTATGCTTCAAATCTAGAAAAAGTGCATTGATCAAGTCTTTTTCGAACTTTTCATACTTTATAACCATCTGATCTGGTAAAAGTATCAAATTATCATCTTTTGTTGGTCTTTTTCCATCACCAACTCGAAGGAGGAATTTTCCAAACTCTTGGGCTCGTCTTGCTCTCATATTCTTTTTCAATTTTAGTATCTCCATTTTTGGCCAAGGGTGTGATCTGACCAAACTTTGATTGATCGATTGTTCTTTGTTACTCGAGTTACTCAGAATGGTTCTTTGTTACTCATCATATCTTGAAGTGTTTTGTCCACATATTCAATTGCAAACTTTCTCGCCATTGGTGTTTCATCCCATATTATTAGTCTTGCTCTTCTTAATTGTTCAACCTTAGCACTCTGTTTAGAAGTCCTACATATAATCATTTCTATCGGACTTAATGGAATGTCAAATCTCAAGTTTGCTATTCTTCCTCCTCGCATAATTGTTGCAGCTACTTCGGATGTTGCTATAGCTAACGCAATCCGACCTTTTGACCTGTGATGATATTTGAAGTTATATTAATCAGATAAAATATTTTTAAAAATACGATATTGATGTTGTTAATTATATGTTTAAAGATTATGTGATTATTGCCTTAAATTGGCTAGTATTGCATGATATAAAAATGTTTTGCCTATTCCTCCTGACCCGTCAAAAACAAAAACAAAAACAAACTTCTTTCTTTCTTGATTCAACTTGATCTAAGATAGTGTGGAATGCAATCTTTTGGTCTTCATTTAATTTATTTGCAGCTTCTAAATCTTTTTGTGGAGTTTCAGTGCTCAATTCATCTACAATTTCCTTATGTGTTGAATTCTTGATGTGCAAATTTTGAGAATCTATCTCTGGCAAATCAAACTTCTTGATGGTTTTTCACATACTTTCAAGATAATAGGCAATGGTCATGTAATGTGCAAGCAATTTGTGTCTGGACTGAGTTTCCATACATTCTCTTATAATCCTCAGACATTGCATTGTAATAGTCATTCCCTAGTTATCAATTATTTTGTCTTATTTTGGCCTAATAGGCCCATTAGCCCCGTTTAAATCCATGAAGCCCAAATTGCCAAGCCAGATGTCTTGAAATCTAAATCTGATATTCTTATGCCCAATTCGTTAATATGGAAGCCCAAAGAAGGAGTCCAAGTCCAACCAGTAATTATGATGCAGTAATGATTCAGCCTTAATGCAACATTGTTAACTCCTATTCAAAGGAGAACTTCACAAGAGCAGTTTTGGAAGAAAATTCATAACTTTTGATCCAGAGCTCAGAAAAATGCAAATGAGGTACCGTTGGAAAGAGCATTCTAAGATCTACAACTTTTATGTTTACCTTGAGACCTATTTCTGCCGTTCTGGTGGACAATTTTACCCTTGAAATTTCTGAAGAGAATTGATTTTCTCCTAAATCGACTTGGAGAATGTTTTGGACGAAAATTCAGATGCTAAAGATGATGTGGAGCATTCCTATTGGCCATGTTGGATCCTATTTAATGAGGATAATCTAAATTTCCATTATTAAAATAATGGAATAATTAAAATAATTTTTAATAATGATAATTTAGAAATATATTAAAAATAAAAGAGTATAATCGGAAAACATAAAGTTTCCCTTTATTCGTATTTTTATATATAGTATAGATATAGATATGTGTTTATATACTTTATATAAAAAGATTAACTAAACAGAAATTTTGACGCCTTCTACAAGCTTAAATTGTTGCTCGGTAATTGGCCCAGAAAATGTGCCTAGTAATACTAAATTGGATTGGACTCCTTGGGCTGGGCCCAAATCTCAAATTAAACCCACCAAAAGGGACGTATGAAAATTTGGTAATTGGGATGTACTTAATTCTTAAGTCTTATTTACTATAGGTATGACTTATATGAGATAACTTCTATGAGATGAAATTTGTTTAGCGTACTATAGTTAACAAAAATTGAAATATACCAAATCCCTTATAAATTAACATCATATATGTCTTACTCAAAAAAAAAAAAAAACATCATATATGTCATTGTAGATAAAACTCATCACTCATCTTTTCTTATTTGATGTATTTCATTTAGTTTTTCTTAATTAATCAACGATGACTTCTACCATTGACCCTACCGTCACGCAGCTGCCACACGATACAGATGGAAACGTGTCCGTTTGATCTTGATTGGGGCACATTAAGTGTCTTGTGGCCACAATTGATTCGGGGCCCAACGGCTCGCGTGCAGCGGCTTATTTTGGCACGGCCAATGACAAACGGCGCCTTAATCAACTGTTTGAACTAATCAAAATCAACAATTTACAGCAAGAAGAAAACAGAGTTCATTATAATGAACTTAATGGTTCCCTACCCAAACAAATTAAAGGGAGCTTTCAATATACTATATACACTGACAGACTCATTAATTACAAATATAAGTAGTAGTATATATATATTACACTTCCCAACTTGTAAAGGTAAAACATACACATTAGTAATTGAAAAAGCTCTCAAAAACACCAAAATAGTATAAATTTACTTCTTCTTAGTGAGGAAATGCTTAGTTTTCTTTTTTATTTGATGCATTTCGATCCTCACGAGTAAGTTTTCTAAAGCTCTGTCTATCATCTTGAGTGCAGACCTCATAGCCAAAAAGAAAAAGAAGCTAAGACCAATGCAACAAGAGGCAATAGCAATGCCAGACGAAGGTTTTAAGACTGCATATGTCCCGGTACTGAAGGCAAGCATCATCGCCAAAATCGAATAATGGGTGAAAGCAACGGCCAAATTGGCCGATTCAAATGACTCCTGAGCTCGAGGCCGAGGCAATGCCATGTTAAAGTGGATGACGACGGCAACTAAAGAGAAAACCATGGCCAAGGCATTACTTATAACAAACACTTTAAAAGCTAAGTTGTTAATCAAGATAGCAGTTCCTTGCTGCTTGTCTCCAATCTCACTGTTGTAACCACCAGGTACGGCTATTGCCGCCGCGAATGCCACCGTGGCCACCAGTGTCGCCACTACGAGATGGGAATCTCTTGCTTCATCGAAGACTGTGAGTATACTACTCAATTTGACAACGGATTTCACAGCCACACCAGCTACTTCTCCATTGATTATTACCTCTTCCACCATTTTTAAAATTTGTTCCTATCAATATATTACACATTGATCAAATTAAGCAATCATAAGACTTACATATTACACATACTTAATTAGGAATCATGAAAGAAACTTACTCTTTTCTTGGTGCTGAGATTCTTGGAGTAAAATTCCAATTCTTTTTTGTTACTGCGGGAAAAGAGCAATGGGGACGAAGATTTGGTAAGAGATGAAATGATAGCTTTGGCATAATAGTAGAAATGGTCTTCAGGCTCTGCAACATAGAAATGGTCTTTAGCTGCAACATAAACTTCTAGAGGTGTGTTGCCATGAATATCTTTCTCATCTCGAAGATCTCGAATCGATGCATTCAATTCACTCTCAACAATCTCACCATCGAGGAAGAGATGTAATTCACGAGGAGAGTGCCTAATGGCGACGAAATGAAGTAAATTCCAACCTGTTTTTTTGTCAACCATTTCACAACAATCTGGACAATACGAGATGATCTCTGTCACTATTTCTCCATTGCCTTGTCTGGCTGCCATAAGCAAAGCCGTCATCCCTGTCTCTTTATCAGCTATATAAGCAGCAGATGTGTCCCATTCCAACAACAGTTTCACAACAGAACAGTAACCGAAATGTGCTGCGTAATGTAAAGGGGTCCGACCATTTTCATCTGTTTGCTTTGTCAAATTCAAATCCCGTTTCTTCTCTAATATTACCCTCGTTGTCTCTAAAATTAAAATCAAGAAAGGAAAACCGTTACTAATAACAGGGGAGGGGAGAGACTTCCAAGTTTTAATTACAGCACCCCATTGACTCTAAAAGTGGAAATTGAGAGTAGTAATAGTTTTAAGCCATTAATTACCTTCATCAGCGGCCATAACAGCCGCATGTAAAGCTGTTCTGCCGCAGGGGCCACCGTATTCTGTTAAATTGATGCACTTATCCAATATCGTAGCCGCCAAGCGATGAAACCCTCTCCTGGCTGCTAAGTACAGTGGAGTCTCCTTGTTTAAATTAGGAGGATATGAAAAAGAAGGGTCTTCAAACTCCAGCAATTCTTTCACAACTTGAAGATGCCCACATCGAGCTGCTTCATGTAAAGCAGTATTAGAAACCAGATCTGTCTTTCTAAGCATCTCCCTCACTGCTTCTATTCCTTCCTGCTTCTCCAAATCCCCTTGAGGAGCTTTTGCTTTAACAAGAAACTTCACAAGACCAGAGTGCCCATACCTGGCTGCAATATGTAATGGGGTTTGACCTTTGGCATTGGGTTTCAGCAGAAGTGAAGGACACTTGTTTAGAATTTGACCAATGAAGTTATTAGCAGATTTCCATGTTCCTTTTTGGAGACGAAAATCGAAGCTGCCAAAATTTTGGGCTGCAGCCACCAAGAACACATGGAGCACGGTGTTGCCATTTGGGGTCCGTAGTGACTCAAGTTGAGAGCCTTGTAAATCATTGAATGCTGAAATATTACCTTGTTCTGCAGCAGTGTACAAATCATGGTTCATGTAAGTAATGCTCTCTACCGGTTGATCAGCTTGAGCTGAAACTTGACTGTCATCTTCACTAAATTCAGAGGAAATCATGTTTTTTGACGATGGATTCATTTCTCTTGCTTGTGCTCTGTCTCAAGAGTATTAAGTTTTTGCCCTGTCAAGAGTTAAATTCTCAAGGGTTCCATTTTTTTGTGGACATCCATTTAGAAAAGTATGTCATTGGTTTTGTTTTGTCATGGCTTCATCACTTTATTAATGTCACATTAATTGAGAAAAGAACTTTGAACAAAAAAAATTAATTGAGAAAAGAACACGATTTCAATTATGATAATACGAAAACAAAGGCAGGGTAGGGCTACATGAGTAGTTACATATCGTTGACATAGTAATGTTAGAATTTTCAAGAAGAAGAAAGAGACATATTTTTCTAATTAATTTACCAACTGCATTTTTGTTGTTTTTATATTATTATAAAGGAATTTTGCTTTCTGCTGCTGTAATAAGCTTTGAAAATGTGTTTTTGCCATGACATTGTTGTTGTTGTTGTTATTGGTTAGGACAAGTTATTTTCCTTGATTTCTTTCATTTTTCTTTCTTGAAACTTTGGTACGGAAATTTTTTTTAAGCAGATAGCATAAGTTAGGTAGAATTATTTCTTTTCTTTTTTTTGTTAAATAGGTAGAGTTATTTCAATTTTAAAGAAGTCACCATTAATAATTTCTTTTTTCACATTACTTAAATAACTATCCGATTGACTAAACTACCATTTCCCCCCCTTGAACTTGTAGCGTTTGGACGTTTTGCCCTCTGAACTTCAATTCTGGACATTTTGTCCCCTAAACTTCAATTTTGGGATGTTTTACCCCCTCAAGCTAATGACACCGTCAAAATGCTGACATGGCAATGCCACATGGCATTGCTACATCAGTGGCTTTGTCCGACGTGGCAATGCCACGTGGATCAGATTGAGCATCTTGACGATGTCATTAGCTTGAAGGGGCAAAATGTCCCAAAATTAAAATTCAGGGGACAAAATAACCAAAATTGAAATTTATGGAACAAAACGTCCAAATGCTACAAATTTGAGGGAGAAAAAGGATATTAAGTCCTATCCGATTTGAATTTAGGAATGGAAGAAACACACCTTACTCAAACTCATTAATTAAGATTTCATATGACTACTTAATTGCGATTCAACTCCGAATTACAAATCAAGATATTCTTTATGATTGTATTGGGAACTAAATTGTGACTCAATTTCGATTTTGTGACTCAATTTCGAATTAATCGAGATCTTAACTACCGGGTATTGGGTTTGTTAAAAAAAATAAATATATAAAAGTACCATTGATAATACAGGTGGTGAGGTGGAAGTTGTACTCCTCTCCAAAGTGGGATGTTGATTGATTGGATTGGACAATTTGGGCTGGGCTGAATCCAAGTCACAAATCATAGTGCTGGCTTTTGGGCTTTGGTTTATTGATTTATGCTAACCAATTTAGTATTATACATAACAAATTCAGTGGAGACCTGAAGCTGAAGCCTCTTCTCCTCCTTGTTTGACTAAACAATGTCGACTTTGATTTCAAGCCTAAAAGAAACCGCCCAATCCCTCACTGCGATCCGCCGTCCATGGCGGGATTTCCTCGACATCACTGCCGTCGACCTCCCATCCTCCTTCTCCGATGCCACTACACGAATCGCCCAAAACCTGACCCATTTTCGCCTTAACTACACAATCATCCTCCTCTTAATCTTCTTCATAGCCCTAATCTACCATCCCCTCTCTATCCTTACTTTCCTCGTCATCCTCCTCGCTTGGTTCTTCCTCTACTTCGCCCGCGATCGCGAGGAGCCCGTCGTGATCTTCGGCTTCACAATCGACGACCGGCTCGTCATCGCCGCGCTCTTCGTCTTGACCGTGGCCGGGCTGGTTTTGACCGGTGTTTGGCTCAATGTCTTGGTCGCAGCTTTGATCGGAGTTAGTTTCGTCGTCTTACATGCGGCCTTGAGGAGTACGGACGATTTGGTGATGGATGATTTGGAGTCGCCGTATGGGCATGTGCTTGCCGGTGGGGATGAGGAGCTCGATAGCCCTAGAGGGGATTACAGTGGTATTTGATGTTTAGATTCTGAAATTTTCTTCTTTTTTTTTCAGTTGAATATCTGAATTTGAACATTGTACATTTGCAAGATTGTTTAATGTAATCCCTATCATTATTGGCAATGGAAAATCCACTTGAAATTGTTGCCATTTCTTTTCCTAATGAATCCTTACATGATTTCAATATTATTAAACTTGTCTTGTTCCAAAATTAGTTTGAAATGTGAAATTATGAATATGATAGTTGCTACTTCTCTTATGGTTAAATTTTGGGGAGGATTGTTGTGAACTCAGGCTATTAAGCTTGCCCAGATTCCGTAATAGGCTAATGGAAATTATGAAGTTGAGAATGCTGAAACTCTCAAAACTCAAAAGCACCTGCCTATAGCATTTCTCAGGGTAATATATACTGATTTGAGCTATTCCAGTTAGAATATTTTAAGATTTGCAGGATGAAGCTTGATGCTAAGTGCAAACTTAGGCGATTCACCAAGAATGTGTATTTGATTAGTTTGCTGAGAAATTTTCATTCAAATTACTTGAAGATGGAAAGCAGCTTATGGCAGTTTCTTTATTATCATGGGTTGGTAAAGAGTATAGTCATAGGGATTGTTTAAAATAATTCAGACTAGCTTTAACAATCTGTTGATAACTTGTGAACATTAGAGAATGAAAATGCAAAACATAGTAATTTTTTAAAGAAACATATAACATAATGGCTAATTGCTCAGATAGGCCCCCAATGTTTGCGAAAATGCTCAAATAAGGCCAATGTTGCAAAATTGCTCAATTAAGTCCCAAGCATCAATTGGGACGCGTGTGAAGAAAACATAAGGGGCGTGGCACGTGAACCAATGGGAAAGTGCCTCACGCAATAGGGTAGAGCACGGCTCGGTTATTGGAATTTCAAAATTTGCTAAAATCGACTGTGTGAATCTTGGTACCGATCACGCAAGAGGTAGCAAGCGAAGAACCCATTCCCTTGTTTGCCCTTATTTTCATCTTCATCAGACTCTCAAATTTCTTCTTTTATTTGCTGCTTGAACAGCCCTTGACTTTTTTTTTTTTTTTTGCTATTCATGAATATGATATTGAAATGGGCTTCACAATAAGAGGTAGCCATCACCTTTCCCATAATCCCACCCCGCTCATCCCAGGATTTGAACCCGAGACCTCCCACAAGAAGTCTCAAGTTTTAACCACTAGGGTGTCCCCTTGGGGACACAATCCTTGACTTTTATGCTTGAAATATTGGATGAGAGATTTTGATTAGGGATGTCAATGGGTACCCTATGAACGGGTACCGCACTACCCGACCCGATTCAATAGGGTTTGGGTACCCTATAATCGGGTTCGGGTAGTAAGCTTAGGGTATCCGTTACCCGAACCCGCTTAATAAATTATAAAATTTTTAATATTTTTGTTAAATTTATATATTTGTTTTCTTTTTAATAATTGAGTTTGATAAAAAAAATAATAATTAAAATTGTTAAATTATTTGAAAGTATAATTATTTATCTTTAATATATATTTTATGACTTAAATTTAAATTTTAATATGATTTTTATTAAAAATATGCAAGAAAATAAATTTTTATATCGGGTTCGGGTTTTTAACAGGTATTTATTATCGGGGTCGGGTAGGGTTCGGGTATTACATAATAAATTTTAATCGGGTTCGGGTATTGTATTTTCCTATCGGGTTCGGGTACCTCAAAATTTACGGGTACCCGACCCGTTGACATCCCTAATTTTGATTCTGATGTAAACCAAGAGAATGAATGAAAATTATGAAATTAATTTAAAATGAAAGGGAGGCTCGAAAATGTAGGTTCTTTGATCAAAACCCAAAAAAAATTAAAAAAGGAAAACAAAAAATTAAGGTTCGAATTTTGGGTGAAAAAGAAAGGTTTAGGGTGCGAAATTTTGGGGAAATTGGATTTTGATGGAAAAAGACTACATTTCCATTCAAATTTGGATCGAAGCTAGAGTTTTTAGGTGAGATTTGAGGCTCAAATCAGAAACAGAGAACTAAAGAAGACGAGAGAAATCGAAAGAAAAGAAAAGGGTTTTTTTTTTGTAATTTATTTTAATTCCTCTGTTATTAGTTTTAGGTTTTACTTTATTACTCCTATATATATATATATATATATATATATATTGTATATAAAAGTAAAGATTCTAAACGGAAAATATATCATATATAGGGTGGGTCTGTCAGCGCTTGGTCGGCTTTTAAGTAAAAAAATTTAAGTCAAAAGCCGACCCAAGCTCGCCTTCCACAATCGGTTTGAAACGAATTGCGCCTACTAGCCATAGAAACAGAGCCGCCGAGGCCCAGTCTTGTCGGGTCGGTCGGTTTCTAACCGACTTTGCTCTACCCTATCACGCACCATGTCCAATTGACGGCGGGGCCTTATTTGAGCAATTTTGGCAACATCAGGCCTTGATTTGAGCATTTTTTTTGCCTTGCCCTTATTTGAGCAATTTTTTGCAACGTTGGGCCTTGATTTAAGAATTTGTTTTTCTTTGCCCTTCTTTGAGCATTTTCACAAACGTTGGGTCTTATCTGAGCAATTAGCCTAAATTAATTTTCTAATTTGGCACCCGGTATAATTATTAATATTTTAATATATTACCTCTCCTGTATCTAAACCTTCAAGTTTTTCTATTCGTTTTTAAATTTCTTTTACCTTTTCATACATTAATTATTATTTATAGTATCTAAGTTTCATATATTCTATTATTCATGATATTTGATTTTATCTAATATTTTTTCTTTTCAATAATTACTAAATCAATCCTAATTATAGTAATCATTTAGCAAATCTTTTTTTTTCCTCTTTTGTTATCAATTATTATGAATATAACTAACTTATTAATTGTAGATTTTTGATATTTTTAATCACGATTTGGGTGTGAGAAACAATTACACTGAGTAATATATTTTGAAATAAGTGATGGACTTGACCGTTAATTAAAATATCAAATTTACCCCTATTATAACCATTTTTTATTTTTTTAAAATATTTTTATCATTGAGTTGATGATGAGTTAGCTTGTGACGCCAAGCATTATACTATATAATACTAGTACATATCTTGACATGCTATCTATTCCTTAACATCAATATTGCATATATATATGTATATATATAGTTACATATTGACTTAGTTAGGTATATATTATCCCCCAAAGATAGAATTCTTGATTCCGCCCCTAATTGAAATATTCAATGTGAAGTAATTAAATTAAATTTATTGTCAATTTTGAGCAATTATATAGGCAAGGAGCCAGGCAACATGGCTGGTAAATAAAACTTTAGGGAGTAAAAAATCCAAAATAATTATTTAAAGGGTAAAACGTCAAAGTGCATAGTTAAGAAGGGTGTGGTCATTTAACCTCAGAGTTCATTTCTATCAAAGAAATTGATAGATTGAGCCTAGAGTAAAACATGACCAGTACGTTTATATTAGGGGTTGTTTGTTTCGTGAGATAGGAGTAGAATAATTTAATTTCGTTACCTTCTTCCGTGAGATTGGAGTAGAATAATTTAAGGTGATGATCATATAGACTCGAGTAATGAATTTTAGTTTGGAATGTGAATTTTTTTAAAATTTTGTATCTATGGAGGTAGAATTTCAACATAAAGTTTCGTATCAAATAAAATATTATGTTGTTCAATTAAGGACGTTAATAATTAAAATACGATTTTAACATAAAGTTTAGCCCTAAATAAATTTTTTATTTATTTTATGGGTAGATATAGACTTCTAAATATTGGTTTTAGAATGAATATATGATCATACGTATAATTTAGCCTCGATTGCATGGTAACTTCCACGAACCCGAGTCTATAGGATCATCATTCATAATATAAACCCGTTACCTTTTTTCTAGATCGAGTCTCAAAAATTTCTTACCCAAGTTATGAAAGGGCAAATAGATATTAGAAAATACAATGTTTTCCTTTACTTTCCAATGTTTTTCTTGGTTCAAGCTAGAATTCGTTTGCTTACAAAAACAATCCCGGATCAAAGACTTAAACCGAATGACATTCCAAAGTATTAATTCACGATTGCAAAACTATAAGGAAAAGATGAATATATACAAGTCTTTGTCTCGGATCAGATGCAGGGAAAATCTTGCCTCTTGCCCTGTTGCCTAGAAGAAACCATTAATAAAGCATAGTATTGAATGAAAAATGCACTATGGGGGCATAGCTTTTCGACTGTATGACAGCACCATCACGAAATCTTTGGCTGAGCTGCCCACATATGATTGTATTCGTTCTGATGTTGGAGTTGTCTGCACCCACCACTCAACTAAGTTATGCAGCTGCACTGTCGAAAGCATCGGTTGTCCTCGCAGAGAGATCTCCACCTACACAATTTCAGGTTGATCAAGATTACAACTTCTTATGCTGCATGTAATTATTAACAGAAATGAAGAAAAACTTAATAGGTAATATTGGGAACAAGTTATGAATTTACCTCAGTTTCACTAGAAAGGCCTAATTTTGTTGCAATATACTTCTTGATCGATGAAACGGGTAAATTCCCATCCCTACGAGTGTTAAGAGAGAATTAAATTGACATGAAAAGCAGCAATATTTAATTAAACACACAGTAAGTAGCAGGCTAAATGAAATGAAACTTACTTAACCCTTAAGTAGCATGAAGATATCTGAGGCAAAGGTGCATATCCTTCCCTGAGACCAAAATAGTTAAAATGAGCAATTCAACTTAAAGCTAATTAAGGCCTTTAGCTCAGTAACTTGAAATTAACTACATAAATAATAAGTCTTACTGGCTTTGAGAAGCAACTAAGGAGAACCAAATAGGATTGAATCTCCCATCAATTTTCTGGCTTGCATCAACCACAACCTGTGCTGGAATATTGCACCTCTCAGGGAGAGATCCTTTCCTTCGCCGCGACCTTCTTGGTCTCACTGAAGTTGAAGGTTCTGGTACAGTTGAGTCGGTTTCTTTGCTTGGTCTCACTGAAGTTGAAGGTTCTGGTATAGTTGATTCGGTTTCTTTGCTTGGTCTCACTGAAGTTGAAGGTTCTAGTGTCAAGTCATTTTGTTTCCCGGGAACATTTGATCCATCACCACATTCCTTAATAGCAGGGAGATTTGCTTCCTGAGAGTTCACCTTGTTAGGCTTTGTCTTATTAGTTGCAGCTTCAACAAGGCGATTCAAGGGTTTCCATAAATCAGCCTTTTCTTCTAAAGCAACACTTTTGGTGTTTCTATCAGGCAGATGTTGTTGCTTAGATGACTCCCCAAGAGAAACATTCTGCTACATTATATAGTACTAGTTAACAATACTAATTTATTCAAATTAAAGCAACAAAAAAAAAAGAGCTGCAGGCATGTGATTTATTACTTGTTGTTGTAGGCGATTGTCCGGCTTTGAAAAATGTTGCTGACTTAAGTAAAGAGAATCTCGATTTCCAGTGGTCTTTCTTGCAGTAAGCTTTGATCTTCTTCCTGTCAAATAAGACTTTGCTGAGACTTCTTCAGGTGTGGTGACCCCCAGTGAAGACAGAGATTTCTCCCTTCTTCTAGCTGCTGGTAATGCCACTAGGAATGTACTTTCAGGCTCATTGGACTGCTTGCGTTTGGAAGGAAATATTTTTGTCCTAATATCTTGCCAATTGTTATCTGCCCTGCAGAAATGTGAAGCACCAAAAATTTCACATTCCCAATCTTACATTTAATGATGTCATAATATGATGAAATAATAATACCTTAGTTTCTCTAATGGAGCACAACCTAGATCAATCTTGCAAACTGGACAGTTGCCTAGATTCTCTTTTGTTAGTTTCTCATATATGCATTTCCTGCAAACTGCATGTTTTTGAAGTTTCAGAAACATTGAAACAAAAATATCATTTGCTGATTAATCATCTGTAGCAAGCAAATTACTAAAACATCATAATCAAACACATGAAACTTAAAAGTAAACCACCATTGCCCTATACCACAATGCACAAGCTTAATTGTAAGATAACATGCACAAAAGCATTCCTAAATCCCAATTTGTCAATTTCCTGGTAAACCCCCAAACAGGTGTTCCAAGTGCAGTTAAAGCATCCTAAATCCCAATTCCTGATTAGATTATAATTTAATTTTACCATTATACTTGGGAGAGTCAAAGACAGTCAAGAATTGCCTACTAGTGCATATCAACAAACCAGCATTGCCAATTAAGTCCTCTGATTTCCCAAACTTAGAAGAAAAAGGCAGAGCCCAAGGCAGAGGGTTGCTCTTAAACACTTTTGTAAGCACAATTAAAACCACTAATTTACTGTACCAAGCTATTTTCTTATGATAATGGTGGGAAATTAATGGTCCCTCCTAAACTATTCAACAAAATATTAAAAATCTACCTCTTGAATTAACAATGAAGAGCTAATTACATTATTAAAACATATAGATACCCCCATAGATACCCTGCTAAAAAAACAACAACAAATACATACCAAAAACCACAAAACAATCAACTTCAAAATAATTAAAAGAGAAAAAAAGAATTGACATTCCAAAACTTAAGTGATGAAATTAACTCACAACTATGAAGGCATTCAGATATGGTGGTGGCATCTTTGAAGAGTTTATTGCAAAGGGGACACGTCATGCATGCCACGAGCTTCTCTCTATCAACCTTGGAAACCTCCAACCCAGTTGTTTCTTTCATCATCGTCTTCTTCAATTCTCTATCGAACGCAGTAATAACACTTTAAAAACGAAAAAAACTTGCTATAAGCTACAGATTATAATTATTAATTCACGTACTCTGAGCGGTGCATGCCGTAACGAATCACGAGGGGATTTTTTACAATGAATATGAAACAAGAAGAGAAAGGGTTTATCGATTAATGTCGAATGGATGACGATTTTGAATAGGCTTCTACTGCTTCTGGGGGCGTCGTCTCTTTTGTTTTGTTTGTTTGGTAGGCAAGAAAAAAATCCAAAAAACAAGAGAGAAAAAGGAAAAAAAAAGGTTTTGGGATTTTCTGGAGTATACGACGTTGGTCTCTTGTTCGATTTCGACAATGGGTTTTCTGTTGGTATCGTTGATCTGTTCGAGGATTTCAATACTTACAAAACCAAACATCTACTGATCCTTGATGAACATCTCCTCTCCTCTGTTTTTTCTTCTTCTTTTTTCCCCTATAAACAAATATGAATTTATTATTAATATACCCTATTTATAATCGAAGTATATATAATAATTATTAATAACTCATAAAATACTTCAAAAAAAACTCATAAAAATTATCCTTTGTTTTTCTAAAGATATAATTAATCCATGTAAAAAGATAATTAATCATATAAATAAATATATATTTTTAAGAACAAAAATAACTTTCATTTATCCAACTAAAGTACATTATTTTTACCCAAAAAAAAAACTAAAGTACATTACCAATACTCATACTGATTACAGTGAATTGTAGGACATCTCTGCTATGTGACTTGTAGATTGTATAACATCTTTCTCTACTCTGTAACTCGTTCTCTCTGACAAGAAAACCAGATCTTGTTTTGTGCCTCGAATTGTCCGTTTCGATATAACCGTCCGTCTCAATATAAATAGATATTGAATGGCGGCGATTTTAAGATTATTATCTTATTACTACACTCCACCCTAAATATATTTTTGACCTAAATTCTTATTTCTAAAATTGTCCAACTATATATAGAAAGTTTTAATGTAATTGTAATTGCATCCTACTATGTGTAGTCAAATTAATAATTTTTTTAGTCCGCGAGGGACACCTCAATAGATAAAGCTTGGGACTTCTTGCGAGAAGTTTCGATTTTTTTAAGTCCGTAAGGGGACATCTCAGTGGTTAAAACTTGGGGCTTCTTGCAAGAAATCTCGAATTTAAATCCTAATCAAATGGACGGGTAGGATTTGTGATAGGAGAGAGCTACCACTAATTTTAATATATTATGTTCATTAGTAGGAAAAAAAATTGTTTTTCCATTGTTTTAAAAGTTTTTCTTTGAAAAATAATAGTAACTATTTTTTCTCCCTTATTTTTAGTTATAACTAAGAACTAAAATTGTTTATTTATTTACTTTTAATTTTTGGATTTATTCTGTGTACATTTCTCGTGTGATTTAGAGTTGGGCCATGCATCCTTCGTTGCAGATGCAGTAATTACGGCGCACAACGTTATAAATCGCACAATACTACGTGGAAGCCATGGATTGGGTGATAATTTTGGGAAGTCAAACTGTCAAACTTTATAAACAATAATAAAGCCCCTAATTTTTCTCCAAAAGCCGAAATATTAATGGAGGACCATAAGATCTACTGGGACCGTTGATTATACATCAATTATATATCAAACGGCTGTGAAGTAGTGTTGTTGACTGTTGTTAAACACAAATGGAGAAAGAGGGA
Organism: Corchorus olitorius; assembly: GCA_001974825.2. Lineage (NCBI taxonomy): Eukaryota > Viridiplantae > Streptophyta > Magnoliopsida > Malvales > Malvaceae > Corchorus > Corchorus olitorius. The sequence goes on along the minus strand of AWUE01015819.1, from coordinate 108,444 downwards.
AAATATCAACATCACTATAAAAATTGATAACAATATCATTTATATTTAATTCGTCACCTTTCTGTTCAACAATCTTCATGTCGTATCAGAATGAAAATTTGCATAAACCTTTTGCATAATGTTTTACAATTATATATTTATATTTATATAAATGATGATTTGTAAACAAGTTAATCAGTCAACTAATATATAACTCATTGATGATCTTTTTTCATGCTGCAATTAGAGGTTCTGGCAGAGAAACCACAGACCTAAACTGCGACGAGTTATGAACATGTTCGCTTGCATTTGATTAAGAATTTCCGGCACTGAATTTCTTCCAGTCACATGAATGTATCTTCGGTACCTCAAGATCCGACCAAACCCTTGAACCGAGCATAGGACATAATCAGTACAAACATCACCGCTGAAAGAATACCTGAGACTATGACCACCTGTCAACAAGCATGAGAATGTTCAAATACAATTGCGAGAGCATCGAGACAGTCTAATGATGAATTCTAGTTCAAGATATAACATGAAACACTTTGCTTACCCATTTAAACACGTATCCATGGTTGTCATTCCAAGTATATGGAATGTTCATCCCAAATATTGCAGCCACCAAAGAATATACGGATAAACAAACAGTCCCTGAACTTAGAAAGAGCTCTAACTGGACAGGAGAAATAGGTAAAACAAAAATTTTGTTAGGATGTCAAGAGCAAAACAAGCCAGCATACATGTTATCTTTATTTAATTTTAGAATATGAAAAATAATCAATTAATATCAATCTACAATGCACTACAAAGAAGAATTGAGCACCTGAATTAGCTGATTTCGATGGTTGTCAAGCTGCCAAGAAAGGACACAGAAGCTCCACTCAGCCAAGAAAAGAAACAAATATAGATACACATACATATATATGGCACAACAGATTCAACGGTAATGTTCAGCTTTCAAGCTTACGATGACTACCTGTATATTGATGTAATCCTCAGTATCATCTATATATTCCCGCAACTGCATAGTTTCAAATTAAAAGCTAAGAAGTTAGAAATGTCATGTCAAAACGTGAATATTAGCTTTCTGGTCATAAATTGAAAATGACCAAACTAATCCATGGCTAATCAAATGCAAAAAGAAGTGCTATCTCAAAATATAAGAAGAAAAAAGTAAGTGAACAGAAGTTAAATCGCTTAAAACAAAGGGGGGGAAGAGTACCGTGGTTAATTTGTTCAAAGTTCCATCAATTTGCATAAAATAAGCCTGCAAAACACACCAGTATCAACTTAGCATTTTGGGTAGCTAAATCATTAAAGATGAGGAGAATTTTATTGTTCTGACCTCCAGTAACATTTCGAGCTCCTCAACATCATTCTCATCTCCACGAACTGTTGCCATACTTGCTCTACTTGCCCTAGAAATTTTTGATCCTATGGTTGGAGAGGCAGGATACCAATTGGCAGCACCTGATCCACTAACAGGTGAAGCCCCAGCTAACTTTCTCGACAAATATAGATCAGCCATATCATCATCATCATCAAGTAGTTGTTCAAGTTCATCCCTCACCTACAAAAGGGTGATGAACACAATGTTTGTTATCTAGTGGAAATGTTAAAATAGGTGTTACAGACACTTATTGCCTTCCATTAGAATCCAGGCAACTAAGTTTGTCTAAAATATGCAAGCACCTAAATAAATTACAGGGAACATAGAGCTCAAGACTATCAAGAAGATGGCATCAGTGATCATAGTGAACTCTAGAAAGCAATAATTAAATTTACCTCACATTGTCCATGTTTTTTACGCATAATAGTTTCTCTGCCCCAATAACCTTTTCACAGAAACCATCACTTTCAACAATCTATGTGGCAAATATAATATAGATACTCTGGTTTTACCCTTCAGTAAACAGGCTAGATATGTTGATCACACCTAAACTCTTACATCACATATAAAAGACATATTACTTAATCCAAATCATAGTCAGCCTTTCTAAAACTGAAAATGTTAAGAATTAATGGATCATTATAGTTCTAATTTCCAAGACAATAAATTACAGGGAAAAAAGCGAATATGACAAAAATAGGTTTACATACACATATTAACTCGTATAAGTTAATATTATCACCTTTTGTACCCGAGCAGTTAACCTGGTCATTGCACTCTTCAATTTACGGACTCTGTCCAAATTTCTACTACTAATCTGCATACAATTTGCAAATAGTAATACAGTATGAACAAACCTTAGGAAAGCGTGGCAGACAAAAAAGTTCTTCAGCATTGCAAAAGAGACAATAAATGTCAAATGACAGTTACCTGGGAGGTAAGCTCATCTAAAGCAGGATAAGCTGCAGTCTCTAGCTCCAGTGTACGTGCAGCTAGAAAGCTACAGATAGATTCCAAAGCTACCTCAAGTGCCCGGAATTCAAATGGAGACTCTACATGGCATGGCCCAGATGATTCAGATGTCAAAGAAGTAAAATCAAAACATTATGATGTTATATTAACGATGAAATTGCTGAGAATTCCCATGAGTTCTCCACTATTTATCAACTTAACTGCTTGATTTTAATGGATCAATATGACACATACCTTCTTCGTCACCTGCGTCAACATCGTTTTGACCACCTGCATACTCCTGACCTTGGCGAATGGAATTCACTGGAGGCAAACGTCTCTGAAGTTCTTGAATAACAGGGACAACATACTCATCTGATGGATCCCGAAGCAATACCTATTTCAAATACAATACAAATTACAATAAGCAAAAGCAGCCCATACAAGATCTTCACTAACATTATCATTGATCCTATTGAGCAGAACTAAATAGTAAATTCATTCTAGTAAGAACAGAAAGCAGCACATTTTGACTAGATGAGTAAATTGTATAATACAAAACACATAGCCCTCCATACTTAAGACTCGATTCTTGTTACAAAAATCATACTACTAGCTAAAGTTCTTTCCAGTTAAAGTATGCATCAGGATAACACACCCTTCTTCAACTTAGTCTTCCCTCCTAGAATACTACTTAAAGCCGAGAAAATCAATTCAAGTTTCCACCCAAGAAAAGGCCAAATCACTTCAGTTTATTTCCAATCCATTCCAACTTCTCCTTTCTATATAACCCAAATAAACAAATTCAGGACCAAAGTCCTATAGCAGGCAGCAGTTTATTGTCTATACTAATCCTATAACTAAAAAGAAGACAAATTTAAAAACTAAACATTATGCAAAAAAACAAACAAAAATGTTTGCCACACTCACTACACACCACAATAGCTTCATGACTCCATCTCCTTTATCTAAAATTAATGTCCTTCCATTTTTCTTAAACATAATTCAATTGAATTGGCAAATGGTACAAAAATCACTAACCTCCTCAGAAGTGATGATTGCTTTGATATGCTGCAAATCGAAGAAAAACCCAATCAAGAACCAAATGAGCTAAAGAAGAATCATAAAGTTTAGGAAAGAAAAAAAAAAGTTGTACAGAATTTAGAGACCTCCAAGTTTAAGACAATAGCTCTGTCACGACCAAGAATGGTGGAAGGGTAAGACAAGAGAGGGTCGAGGATGCGCAAATCACGAGCATGGATGTTAACTCGATGCATGATGGCATACTTGTCGACGTCGAGCACGGTGGATTCGCCTGTGCTGTCTAAAAGGACCCAACTCCGAGACGGCTGCGTCTTCTTCTTCACCGTCACCACCGCCTGTGGGTCCGCCGGCACAACGTGCGCCATATCTTACCATTTACATTCACATCCCCCGGAAACCAACCCCACAAACACCAAAAAGAAGGGAACTTTATTCCCTTCAAAAATCAACCAACGAAAAAGAGAACCAAAAAATTGAAAAAGCCTTTTTTTGCCTTCTTGTCAAACTACTTTAAAAAGAACTCCATTTTCTAAATAGGTTTTTAAATTTTTTTTTCCTTATAATCAGATCAGGCCTTTTCGTTTTTTTTTTATGGGCTTTGGATCGAAATCAAACAGGAATGAATGTCCATTGTCCCCAAGGCTGATTTGGGGAATTTATTCTTTTTTTTTAAAGAATTTAATTTAACCGCGTAAACAATGCTATAAAATAAAAAAACAATGCTATAAAATAAAAATATATGCATGAGATGCTTTTTCATCTTTTACGTGAGAAGATTCATTAAAAATTGAAAATGATTTCATTAAATTTGGAAAAAATGAATTAAATAATTTAAAATGACTTTAGCAAAAGGAATTAACAAAAATTTATTGAAATTTTTCAACAAGGTTATGGCAAAGACCAAGAAAATTTCTATAGAAATTGGACTTCTGCCATGTGACTCGAAGAATCGGATCAAAAGTCAAAAGAAGTCAAGTTTCTTGCTCAACTAATTTTATTCAGAGACCTATGTATTACGACAGTGAAGTGTAATTATTTGATATGCCGGCAGTGTAAATTTTGGATTCTACAAGTGAGTTGTTAAGTTGACACATATGTATTTTCTAAATTAATTAAATTTCAAATGTTTCAATCTAGTCTTTGGGGAACACATGTCACCCTTCAAGACTCATTTGTGCAGTTTGTTAAACTCCACTGACGGTGTATTATATATAAACTCATAAAAAAATTATTTTCTTTGTTTGAAGAAATAAATTTTAAAATACTTTTAATAAAGTTGATGCTTTTTAATTTTCTTAATCATGCTTTTTGTCATTTTCTTTTATTTAAAATCAATCTATTCTGTAATTCAATTGTCTATTTAAACTTTTAATTAGATTAGGTATAAGTTTTGTTATGCACAGTAATAACAGTATATGTATGATCTAATAATGCTAGTACTAAAAAATACCGCCATGATTGGAGTGGTTAATGTATGATCTAATAATGCTCTCATAAGAAAAAAAAATCTAAATACTGCCAAAGACAAGCCTAATCAATTGGTTCATTTTGTACCAGCAGAAAAAAAAAAAGCTTCATTCAATATTATAGTTAAAAAAAAAAGGAACTACAATTTAAATAAAAAATGATTGACAATTTGACATCCATCCAATGTGCCCTTCCATATTTTCCCCTTTTTACATTCTTTTGGGGATTTAATAAGTTTATAGTGGACTATGTATATTGTTTCTATTTTGAATTTTAACAAGTTCCACTTTTTTAATTAAGTAAAATACTAATTGGGTTATGACTTATAAAATAGAAAGTTAACTTTTTAAATACCTACTCCACTCTAAATATGGAAATGACTCTTTTTCTTTGCTTGCTTTGTTAGATGATTGATTGGTTGCCCAAGTTACTTTAAAGTTTCAAGTAGTTATCAAAAATGTGAGTATTACTACTTTTTTGTTCTTGTAATTACTTCTTTTCTTCTCACCACGAGTTATAGTTTTCCAATCTTTGTAAAGATGATGGATGGCCAAAAAAAAAAATCTTTGTAAAGCTTTTCTTTTTAAAAGAAGATAAGATTTGGTAGTTCAAAAATGTTAATGCCCTCTCAAAAAAAAAGCATGAGATCATCATTATCAGTTGTTTGCAAACATGCCTTTTCTCTCCTGACTTTGAAGAAATTTTTTTAATTAAGATGATTATTATGGGATTAGAAGGAACAATAACATCTTAGAAGGAACAATAACATCTTGACCTAACCATTATATCAAGGAGGTGAGGCGTGTCCATTGATCTCAAACCTGGAGCTATTTTTTTAATAATGTTCATATGCCCATAATTCAGTGAGAAGCAAACCAGAAAGATCAAAGATGTCATTGTCCATACACCAATCCATATATATATATATATATATATATATATATATATATATATGTAAGCAAATAGCATAAAATAAAAAAACAGAAGAAACTTTCCTCAAACTATTCTTGGAAAACCACACTATAGCCATCTATGCTCTTCTAATTTCAAAATTGGAGGGAAGAAAAATGTTAGAAACTTTATGTCTCTACCTATCTACTGTTGGGAAGATAATTAGGCAAACATTGCTCAATATACACAACAATACAAAAGGATATATATATTTCTGTCTATTTCTCCATGTAGTATGACCTCCTTAAGAAGAGAATGCTGTATATAGAAACTCCACTTAAATTAGGCCTGCACCGCTAGGGCCTGTAAGTGATCTATGAAAACTTGTAAGCTCAAATCATCTGTGAATATGATATCCGAACCATCCGTGTAAGTTGAATCCTGAGTAACAGATGGATTCAATTTGGCAAGAAGAAACCTTGCCTGACTACTATGCTGATTGCATTTAACTAATTTTGGTGGTGGAACTCGTTCGGCCACCAATTGTGCTGCATCAATCTCTGGGGCTTCCAACAACTTTCTCAGATTCTCATGGTTTGGGTCTTTATCATAACCAAGCTTTTTCCATTGAGCTATCTTGGATCCATAGTGGATAACCACATAGAAGTAAGAGTCAAAGAGTAAGATAACATCTGGAGATATTGATCGAACATCTAAGAGGACAGGAACTGGAGGCCCATCAAATGAATACTGTAGAAGTGTGGGTTGGATCATGACAATAGAATCCAAAACTCCTTCACGATTCAGCATCAGCCGGAAGAATGCAGTCTCATCTGGTGAACTGTTAAAGACATCAAGAAATTGTGACCTTCTTAAGTAGAACATGAATTGGGGGTAAAGAGAGAAGTTTGATGAAAGACGAAAAGACGAAGGATCTTCCTGTACATAGTCCCCAAACTTGGATGCAAAATGAATAAGTGCATCATCCAGCCATCTGATAACATCTCTAGCATTACATGTCTCTGCTCGGTGAATGGCAAGTCTGGCCATAACTGAAGCTGCTGCTTCTTGATCAAACCCTGCAGGAATTTCTGGTGACTGCTTTGCAACCCATCTTCTTGCAGCAGTTGTAACCCTTTTTCGGATTCCCATGTTCCCATGTCTATAACGTGTTATGAACTGTATCAGAAATGCAGACCCCCCTTGAGGTCTATGCTCATCATTTACTTGGAAGAAGAAAGCAATACAGGTTTTATTAGTAAGGGTACCCAACTTCCACATATAAGTACCACCCTCCCCAGTCTCATTGTCACTCACTAAATTATTCCTTCTATGAAGAGAAACACAAGGCCCAAGGGCTCCACATATTTTTACATCTTTAGTGGTTACTATCTCGATGGTTGCATCAAAATACATCTTCAGATTCCCTTCTTCATCACGACTAAATATATGCCGCATGCATTTTCTAAATTCATCTGATTCAAAAGACTCCCCTAGAATCATGAATCCACCTGAACTCTCAACAGGGACTCTTAACTCTGCTGCACCGACTTGATCCAAAGCACAAGCAAACAAATCGAGAACAACAGATGAATCGCATAGTCTCTGTGATAATCTTTTATAAAAGCTGCACGACTTTTGATAGTAAGGTGCCTGACCATTTATGAGATCCCTATGATTTCTAATAGCATTGCTAAGATCCGAGCTGACAACAATTCCAGGGCCCAGAGTAGCAGGTCCAGACGTGAAGACCATGATCCTGGATCCTGTGTTAATTGAGCATCCTTCCAAAAGTCCAAGTGCAGCTGATATTGCAGCTCCAGTTGACCTTTGAGGCCGATGGCCTGGTGTCACCTTCACAGAAGAATGTAGCTCCTCGATTGCCGATGTTATATTGAACTCGCATTCAGATATGGGTAACAGAAAACTCTGCTTTTGGACAGGAGGAGTCTTTCCAAGTTGTTGTAACTTTGTTCCACCAATTCCTAGAAAGTTTTGTATCTGAGCACATAAAATGGAACAAAATCAGAGCTATGCAGTTTCCCTACCAAAAATAGAGCCTTAGAAGGCTCGAGCAGGCAAGGCGGCAGCACCAATTTGGACTTCCACTCCTACTTGTGTCTTACAAATAATCTAACCACTTGAACAGTCGACACTCACCTTTCAGTTCAATATCGAGATAACAATATTAGAAACTAAAATGTCCCATTTTATATGGGAATAACTTCTTGGAAACTAAAACCTGCTAAAACTGCCAAACTTTTCTCCACATTGCTAACCAAATATGGCCACCATTAAGACTGGACCTTTAAATTTAGCATCCAAATATGAAAAATGGTTACTTTAAACTAAAAATGACCGACCTTTCTACTCTACAGCCTAAAAGCACAGCCTTAGACCAAAATAATAACTGCATTCAAAACAACCAAAGATTGATATTCAATTCTTGATCACAATGCATTTTTAACTGATATTTAAAACTATTCAAGTAGTCATAGCCAATAAGAGGAAAATTCAAGTACTGAGCTTTTTCTAGTTTCCAAACTTCATTACCTGGTCTGAAGAAAGCTCCCGATCACCATGAAACACAACAACCCTCAAACACTCCGAAAATCCAAGGTCATACACATTCACCATTGCATCAAAGGTCACCAACGCCACCAACGCGCTCTCCGGCAACTGTTCCACCACGCGCAACAGCTCACTCTTAACCGCTCTTAACTCCTCTTCCTCCAAACACCCATCAACCACAAACACAAACGCCGGCCCTCTAACCACCTCTACGGCCAATGACGTCGATTTAGATGATGTCATCGACGATAATGAAGATGACGACAACGATGGCCCAATAGGAGTGCTGACGGAGTGAACGGATTTTGCGTATTCAACGGAGCTGTAATTTGGGAAGAGCTCGGCGGGGAGGTTGGATTCACCGATGGAAGAAGAGTAAGTTCGAGGGAAAGGATTTTTGAAGAAACAGAAAGGGCAAAACCAGATTCGGGAGGTGTAATCAACGCGCGCGTATGGGTTTAAAACGGCACCACACTTGGAACAAGTGAGAGGCTCGTAAGGGAGGATTGGAAGCTCCGAGAATTCCGTTAACGGCGTGCACATGATGGAGAGAGGGATTGTTAAAGAGGTTGCGTCGGGTCTCGTCGTCGGCCATGAATGCCACGACCATCGCATGCCTTCGATCGCTTCCAGTTCGTTGAAATCCATATCAGAAAAATTTTGCGGGGTTTTTGAGGTTTTTTACTTCTTTTAGCTCGGTGGATGGAGGGACTGGGCTTTGCTTGGTTGAAGGGAAAGTAAGGGAAAATGGGTAGTAAAGTGAACAACCCAGGATTGGGAGGACTGGGTTTCGGAATCTTGATTGATTTGATCGGAAGTTATCGTTGGTGGCCGGCCGATCATACTTTACTAGTTCTAGTCTTTATTTTTTGGGTTTTGGCTTTGGGACTTAATCATGACGTAGGCCGTAAGGCCGAAACCATTTTTTTATTTATTTAATTTTTCTTTCTTAAAGTTCATGAGAAAATGAAAAAAATGAAAAAGGCCTTTAAGTCTAATTAACAACATATAACTAAGGGAGATTGGATATCAGAAATTATCATATTTACAGGGAAGGTAATCGATGTGCAGATTATTTGATAGGTTTGGCTCATGATATCCCATATGGGGTTACCGTATGTGATGTTCGTCATATTTACAGGGAAGACAATCGATGTGCAGATTGCTTGACATCATGATATTCCATATGGGGTCACCGTATGTGATGTTCCCCATCTCAGATTCTTGATTTGCTGAAGGATGACAGGCTTGGGAATGGAACGCTTAGGCCTTAGTCTATCTCTTTAATTTTCTGATTCTTATGTAGAAAAAAAACAACATAATTAACTTTTTTTTTCTATTGGTAAAAATTTTTCTTTTATTATTAATCTTTAATCATATTGAATCTCGATTAATTTAAAATTTGATTGTATCAAAGCACTAAAACTTAACAAAATAATTAACCTTGCAAAACCAAATTTATCTTTGCAAAACCAAATTTATCTTCCATGACATGGCATGTTCCATGGATGTTTTGGGACAAAGATGACCATTAGAATTGGAAAATGCACTTGAACATTTTATTCACCTCTGAAATTTTTTGATGCCGAAAGGTGATAAAAGAATGCCAAACTACTTTTAAAAAATTATATATAGTCGCCAAGGGGCAACGGCTACCGAAATTACATTGATCTTATTTGCAAAGAATAGTGATGGGCTATCTGATGGGTTGTACTTATTGAAACTTAGCCCATAAGCCCATATCTTGCAAAATTTATGTTCAGTTTTGGGCTTCCATGATCATCTGTAACTAGGCAATCTCCTTCTGGTTTTCAATGATCTCTCCTCTTTTGCTTTGCCTATGCAACTGTTGAAGTGTTAACAGAAGCGCGCCAAAGAAGGAGAAAAGAAAAGAAATTGGCAATCGAGTGAGTGTCTCGAAATGTTCGGGATTTCTTATGGAGAACTCTTCCTCTTGATTGGAGCCACCGCTGCTCTAGTTGGTAATTCTTCGCTCTCTCTCTCTCTCTTTGCTCTTGTATGCTCACTTTTGAACATTTGGTTTTTGAGGCTTGTGGGGTTAATTGGGATTCGAACAAATACCTTCATTGTTGTTGAAAAACTTTTCTTTTTGGGTTTTGAGCAAAAAACTGAAATGGGTTTAGTGTTTTATCCATTGTAGGACCTAAGGATCTCCCTAAAATTGGTAGAACAGCTGGGAGGTTAGCAGGTCGAGCGATTGGGTATGTTCAGTTAGCTCGTGGTCAATTCGATAATGTTATGCAACAAACTCAAGCTCGCCAGGTATTTCTTATTCGGTTAAGTTAAAGAAAGACTTTACTCAATAAATTTTCTGCTTTTATTGCTATTCGCGTTCTTCCTGCCATGAATTTGGAATTTGGGGATTTCTTGAATGCCTCAGTGGAAGTAAGATTTCTAGCTCGTACAGTATGTTGCTTGCTATGGTGGTGACAAATTTATGGAGGTTTCTGTTTCACTTATGATAGACTCTGACGTTTTTAGGTTCACAAAGAGCTTCAAGATACAATGGCGCAGTTAGATGCGATTCGGTATGAAGTACGGAGTTTATCTCTTATGAATCCCGGTCCTATGACTCGAAGATTGATGGATAGTCCTCCAGAGCCTGCTTCTGATAGTAATGGTAGTTTAGAAAATGCATTGCATCGCTACTTTTCTGCTTCACTTTTCATAATGTCCTCCTCCAACCTCTTCTTATATCTGTGTGTTTTTTTGCAGGTACTTTTCATCCTGAGAAACGTGAAGAAGAGAAGAATTCAGCTGATGCTATCAAGAAGGTTTTTGAATCTAATTAAAATCACCAATACTTTTTCTTCTCATTTATTTTGTTCATAAAGCATGTCTCCTTTGCATCACTTGATTCCTAGACATGAATCCTTCTCAGGATTATACTTTCAAATCTTTGGCTTCGACTGATTTGCATAGCCGAGCAACTGCCTATGCGAGATTGGCCGAATCCGAAGCACTTAAAGCCAGTTCAGCTAGTTGCGGTGTAGAAGAAGAAAATGTTAATCAAGAATTTGGTGATATCACTGTTCTTCCAGTTTCAGCTGAAAGTGCTGGATTCATTCCAGAACGGAAAGGTCATAAGATTTCCCATAATCATTTGTGAAATGCTATTGCTTCAATCATGTTTGTTTGCTCCTGCATTTGATGGTCACTAGATAATGTTTGCTATTTCTATAGGTTGTCTTCTCTTTTGAGGAAATTTCGATTCTATGTGCTTTTGGGTTTGTCCACCTGATGATGTATGTATCTGAATGTGTTTGTTCTGATGGAAATGCCAGGCTCATGCATTACATACTTATTATTGTAGAAATGTGTGCAAGTAAAAACAAGGCTGTGCAACTCTTACAATCTATTGTAACTTGTCATATCAACTTCTGTAAAGGAATAGGACACCTGCTTCCCCTTTTTTTTCCAGTATGGCTTTTACCTATTTACTGAAGCATAAGAGTTATGGACTCTTCCAAGAAATAATGTACATTTATCCCAAGGAATGGAAATATTCGCATGTTTTATTACTTTTTTCAACCTTTTTTTATTTGGTGCACCAGCTGATATTCACTTCTTTTAAGAGTTATCTAATATGCATCCAGATCATTTCAAACATAATCTTCCAATACTTCTTGTTTGTGCATGTTAAGTATATAATATAAGTAGCTGTTTTTTTATGTTTTTTGGTGGCAGATACTGTGAAAGGATCAGACATAGTGTTGGAAGCAGTTCTTGAGGCAGAGGTGGCACGGAATGCCAAAGATTTCTTTTCTCAGCCTCAAAATCAACTAAAGTAAATAAGAAGGTAGGGTTGTATGGTCTTTTCTATCTTCTGAGCAGCATAATCATGTTTCTTTTTCCTGACTCATCATTGAAAATATCAAGTGCTTCTTGTTAATCCAGGCTAACATGAGGGCCTCTTAAGAACTGCAAACTACTTTGACTTTTCTTTCTCTTTTGCATAGTCAGATTGCCGTATGATTTATTCCAATAAGTTTTCTTAGCTTTTTAGTTAAAATCTTTGATGTCTACATTAACACATGTAGTCTTCCCCCATACCAAATAGTATATTTCTTGTTGCTAACAATGTACCATTACTGTGAAAGATTTCATATACATTAGCAAAATACATATAAGGGAGAAAAATTTGCAGTGACTGACCTAGAAATCAATTCAATAATTGCACTATGCTTTAACAATCTTGCCTACTAGTTTAGACATTGCAACTAGCAACTTGTATTATATTCTATCGTTCAGCCTAACATTTAATGTCTCACTTCAATTTAAGGGCAAGCAAGAGCTATCATTGCTGCAATCAGCAAGCTTTACTGCCTTCTGAGTGTGCACTGTATGACTACCTCCATTTATTTCCAATACCTAGAAGTAGGGGTGAACTTCTTTAGATGTTCTTTTAGATCTTCCCTTTCCAACTGAATCCAGTTACCCTTATGGTCCTGGACAAGTCCTTTGTTTTCTCTTTGCAACCAGTTTGGGGGGACAAGGTAATGGTCCTTCAAGAAGTCAGCTGCTTTGTTCACCAATGCAACGTCCCTTCCATTGGCAAGAACGAACTTTCTTCCCCTACCATGGTACCTTTTCACATTTTAAATAAAAGCCAAAGAATAAACATAATTAAATCCAAAGCTTACTCATAGTTTGTATGGTTTTTCAAGTGGCAGATCTATACAGAATATAGCAATGTCCTAATTAGGATATCTGAATTGTTAATACCTTCTCACAGTTTGATTTATTAAAGTCAGTACATGAAACAGATAATATCTAAAGTCAGTGATTTGCCACTAAGGCAGTCGTTGCTGTATAAATAGAATCTTCATGTTTAATTTAAAGCCTTAGTTCCTGAGAGTGGCTACTTTCAAAATGCTTCAAAAAAATAGGGTCTTATCAATTTGTAGAACTGCAAGACTAAGAAAAGAACTAGTAGTATTTATAGTTATTAACTGCTAGTAATTTCTTTGTAATCATTACTGCTAAATCCTATCCCAGTGATTACTGCATTTAGGTTGATAAACTCGAAATGTTTAGTGGCACTTGGTAAAGATGGTTATTGACATCCTTTTTTAGGCAATAAAATAATGATGATAATGTAGATATTCACAGTTTGAGTAGTATTGACCTATTGCCAATAACAACTAGGTGGTTGATATTCACAATGAAAAGAGAGAAACTAAGCAGACACCGTCTTTCTATTTTTGGCTTTAAATACTAATCAAGTTTGGGATGCAACTGTGGGTTCAATTTTTTTTCCTTATTCTTTTTGTTGGATTCTCTTAGAAATCAACAAATAAATGCACCATTCTTTTTGAGTTCGTGGTTAAAGCAAAATTTCATCTTTGGCCATGCAACCTACAAACTGTTTAAACAGGAATATACTCACCCGGCAATTAGATGAAGGTGTGCTTCCATGTTATGGAAGCATGCTAAATCATTTGTCTCTTTCAAGAAGGGGGAGTCTCTGTGGTTCAAAGGAAGTTCCACTCCAACATGAGTATACCACCATGGAAACCTTTCTGCTAGCTGTTGAAGAATGGCTGGTACACGTTCATTAAAAAGCATCCCAGGAGCCAAAGGCACCTTATCATGAACATTCCTTACTCTTAGCACTTTCACTCCTAGCTCATCAAGTCGCTCCTTAAACCTGATATTCCCAACTCGTGGCCCCGAGAATGAGAAGACGCTTAAATGGGCTGCCTGCCCATCATCCATGATATTTGTTCCTGTCTCTGCTATGTCATAAGCATTTAATATTGCTAGTGCACTCCCTAGACTGTGTCCCGTCATTGTTATGCTCAATTTCTCACCCTTGTAGTGATTCATTAATCTCTTGACTTCTGCTAGAACTTGATCTCTTGCTGAGTGCTTAGCAAATGGGCAGCTTTCATTGTTGTCTGTGTACAAATGAAGGAATCCAGTCTCAACCTCGACCCTTGCATCGGGGCTTGGGATCATGCGCACTTTAATTGGCTTTAGAAAGTACATAAAATCAGCTAGCCATTCCAGCTTTGTTGCTGTGCCCCGCCAGGCAATCATTATGTCCCTTCTTCCTAGATGTGCTGAAGTTTCATCATTTGACACCGCAACATAACCAATCCAATTTGCTGTTTGACTCCAACTCTCAGAGCTTAATGATCTTTTGATGAATTTGGGGAAGTTGATATTGCCTGTGGCATAGAGGTAGCTGGTCAGGTCATATCCATGATGTGTCAAGCCAAGAGACTGGAAAAACTGGCAAGGTCTAAATTTACAACTGCCGCAATGGATAGAGTAGTGATCAAAATCGAATGCATCGTAACAAGCTTGCGCCATTTCTCCATAGCGAGTAAGCTCTGACCGTAGGAGAGGATGAAAGGGATCAAGCATACCCTCCCAATCATCCTCACCATGTATCTTTCGCCATGTGTCTGCTAATTTTACCTCAATTTCTTCTTCTGTCTTCATTTCTTGAGGATCTTCTTTTACTCTTACTGTTGCAGTTTCTGAGAGCAGATGCTGGGAAAGTTTTCTAGCTGACACCCTATTAGTTAATTGTTTTATTAGTATGCTTCCCTTTCTTGCTTGCCCTGCAAATAGAGTTGGAACATGATGTCTTTGTAGGAAGGTTTTCTGCTCACAGCCATTGAAGTGGAATACCATGTTAGGTATAGGGATGGCCATTGATTAATTCTTCGTAAACTGCTCAGGCTGGTATAAGGGATAAGCAAGAGGGTGAGGTTGACTCTTGGTTAGGGAGATGATATGTGGTTTTTAATGTGCTCTACTTATAATGTCCTAAGAGGTGCTTGGATGACAGATTCAAACAATCATAGCTTAAGAATCAAGGAATTTTTACTTACTATTGTAGATAAATTTTAATTACTCCAATGGTCATATGTTGCTTCACAGTTTTTATGGTAGAAATGGTCTACTCTTTCAGATTCCATGTTTATATTTGAAGCCCCAAGAAAAGGGCAAAAGAAAAGTAGAAATTAATTTAACGAGTCAATAAGGTTTGGTCTTCTACTTCACATTGAAAAGGATAAGTATGAGATAAAGAAAGACTTGTTATTCAATAATTCAACATTGAGAATTGGTTTCTCAATTTAAATTACGTAGGGGATACATATGATATGAGTTTCATTGACCTGGATTAACATTGATTGATGTGGAAGCTAATTGCTACTTGCTAGAAACAACATGCATTTGTTCATTTTCATATATTTTCTTTTTGTGTGAGCTTCTTCTGAGATCTTTCTTAAAGTATTCTGATATCATGATGTCTCAAACATGTTCTTGTAGCAGTTACATGTTCCTTGCATATACCTCCAAGTTCCACCTATGTGTTAGTTAAATACTTACAAGAAAAGCCAGCCCTGTCATTTTGTTGAAAGTCAACTGAATAAGTCTGAAAGAAGAAGTGTTCCTATCTGCAACTTGCAGTAGGGGACGTAGGTCTTATCGAGCATATGATGTTTGAGAACATTAGGAAAGCAACTAGGAAAGTTGATAGTGAAAACTAGTTTAGAGAAGAATGAGATCTCTCTTCTCCCCCTTGAACACTTAAATGAAATGATATCTGAAGCCCAAACCTGCCTTGAAACTGCTTCTTTTTCATTCAATGAAACAGCATACAAGGAATAGAAACATATATTTTAATTAGTCTGCAATAGTTTGTTCATTGATGTTTGTTTCTGATAACAAGTTTCTTTGATATTATATACTAAATTGCTTTCCCCACTTGCAGTTAGGCTGAAATTTCAAGACTCGTTGTCGTCGAATACTTCTATATGTGAATATGTTAGGAAGTTTCAAACACATGCTCCAGGAAATGAAGATCTCTCAAGTTTTGGCACTTATTTTTCAGCTTTTGAGGGTTGACTTTCTCATTTTTGTAAGTTCTCCTATTATAATGCCTTCACTATTGAATAGAAAATGACCAAGAGTATATGTATTCATGAGTTTACTACAAATTATTTAAGTTTTTATCAGATGACCTCAGTTTCTATAATACTATTATTATAACAAGTCTTAGTTAATTATAGAAGACATTCTTAAATCTTTAGGTTGATTATTATTATATTGATTGATTGATGAGAGCAATGCAATGATGTCAACTGGAAGTTCCTTGTCCCATGGTTAAAGTGGTCTGGTCTTTTGACCCTCTCCATTGGGCTTTTATGACTAGTCAGAGATTAATAAAAAAAACAGGCTCCTCTTTCTGTTTTGGGCTCTATATATCTTCAGTTGCTGGGCCTGGAATTTCACCAAACAATTCCCTTGTAATCCTTGAAGCAACTCTATATCAGTACATTAACCATAGAAAAGCTTCAAAATTAATATAAACTATTATTAATTTGAAGAAAGTACTTGGATTTTTATATATGAATATGTTCATGAAGAAGATGTCAATGGGTATTTAGTTAAGTTAATAATAAACTCTTTGCTTAATTGCCTTAGCTTAAATTAAAACATTTGCCAAGAAATGTAAAAGGGTATTGTTTAATTAGGTGATGAATTCTAGAGACTCTTCAGCTTTAACCATAAACAATAAACAGTAATTAACAGTATTTAAGTAATGAAAGAAAGATTTTGCTGCCTGCCATAAGGATTCGGTTGTACATAACGTGACCAAATTGCACAAATTATATATACAAAAATTCCTAATCAAAGATATTTGAGCATGAGATTGCCACTATGTCAGATCCAAGAAAACCCTTTAAAAAAACCTTATATTGTTAGAGAGAGAAGGAACAGCATTATACAAATAGCCTAAATGTTAGTGATCCCAGAAAATTCAATTGATTAATGTATACTATAATTATAAATAAAATTCATATTCATATAGCAGTATATATAAAATAAACAAAAACCAACAGGCAAAAGGCAGATGCTGCTACAAAAACCACCATTTCTTCACATTATAGAATTCATTCCATCCACATTCACCCAACAGCCTTACATTCACCAGTCCATATTTTTATGTTTTGATTATCCCAAAAAAACACACCATATATTTTTATAATTTATACTATGTGTGTATATAAAATTAATGGCCATGAATGAATGAATACCCCATCAGCCTGCACATGGCTATGTTCCCCCTACCCTTCATGGAGGGGTCCTGAAATTTCTAATAAAAATTTTCCCAACTCAATTATGAAACAAGATGATCAGAAAAACAAATAGTAGTAATAATAATAATAACAATGCAATAATTAAATCAATAAATGAAGAATATGGAGAATTACATATCATGAAGAATCTTTCTGATTGGGGGGAAAGAAAGAAAGAAAGAAAAAAAAAGTATTAGAATTAAAAACTGGGTGTGAAAAGGAATAAAAACACAAACACAACAAACTATGACAGCAAGGACGAGCAGACAATAGCAAAAACAAGTGATTATTAAAAAAACAAGCCCCATTAGCAATAAACAAGCCAGACAATAGGGTTAAGTTTATTGCTTCTTGTCTATTACAAATGTCCCAGATCTTTTTTTTTTTCCATATCTATATACCAAATATCAAAATATAAAAATAAAAATACAGACACATCCCAAAGAAAGAAGCCAGCTAGTCTTTTGCTCTATTCCAGGATCTTGTTGCAGCAACTAATATGCCCTTGTCATGGCTCTAGGGATACAGAAACTTGGAAAAGAAACAACAGCAGCTGGCCAAAAACGCTAGATAATATATATGGTTTAGGCTCTGCTCTTGCATTTCTCCATTGCTCTTGGAGCTGAAAATTTTAATTAACATTAACATTAATCAGTCATTGATCCCATATATATAGTTAAATAATGAGTGAATCATATATAGTTAAGTTAAACATACCGAGCCCGATTGCTTCTGATCCTTTCATTATGCGCAAGCGCTTGCATGAATCAACAAACATCCTATATGGGAAAAAAGAAGCAAGGATTAGCCTGCAGAATTTACCTAATTATACTGTGTTAAGGTTTAAACTGATAGATATGAAGCTGTTTTTTTATGTCTCATCTAATGGCCTAGTTGCAGCCTGTCTGCAAGGTGAGCTGCTAAAAGGTGTAGAAATTAAATGAAGACTAGCATAAACCTAGGCCAAGTTCATTGTTTGAATATTGATTTGATATATTGAAGCTTTTTAGGTTTTTTTTTAGAGAATTAAAAAATGAAGGGAAATGAATAAAGAACTTACTCCCATGGGACATCACCCACGAGCATCCAGTCGCCATCCTTATCTTCATAGGTTGGCACATAATCAGAACTATTGAGAAGATCCATCAACTTGCTCTCATTCATGAAGTCTATCATTCCTTGAGATCCATAATTACCTTAAAAACAAAAGAAAACACCCATGTTAATTAATACCTTTTTCTATCTTTTTGCAGAAAGTAATATACTAGTAGTATATTTTAACAAAGATAAACAATTCCATGAAATATTCATCATTTCAGATCCTAAAAAGTTAGACATGAAACCTAAATTCTAGCTAGTTTTACAATGACAACTCTTACAAGTTGTATAATTATGTCAACCTTAAGAACTGTTTTCGTGCGTTTCTTTTACAGTTTGGTTTCAGCCAATGAATCGGAGCTTGTCTTCAATTTTACAAAAAGATAACAGTAACCAGAGCAGCTTTTTCTACTATAGCTTAAAAACACACTCTATATCTTGGCATGTAATGTTTTATCTGATGAAACATCTTTTCTCAAAGTCAAAACCTTACCTTTTATAAAAGTTTTCCCTTGTACATATAATTTTCCCTTTAAAGAAGTTAAAAAAAAAGTCCCTTTTTTATTTTTTTTTCCAAAGGAAAATATATCACTATTTTTCTCTCTAGAAGATATAGCTAGCTAGCTTGTCATTTCAAGCAGAAAGGATATGTGTTTTGGGATGTTATGGACATAATCACATGGATGATGGGATCTCTTTTCAAAAATTGAAATTGTACGTATTTGTTTGGATAATTTTCATTATTGTATGTATAGAGTATAGAGTATAGTTGGTATAATATACTATTATACTTACCCATGGTGAAGGAACTGAACATCTTAGCCAAGGCATCAGATAACTCTTGGTAACTCTTGTACATCTTCAAATCTACCTTACGCAGATATGGAGCACCATCCATGCAAACCTTCACGAACGCTGCACTTCCTCCACTGCTAGCTTTCTCACTTGTTTCCTCACTGCTATTCTTCTGAGTTGCCATTATGTTCTTCCTGTAAGATCGAACTGGTGGCCAACCCACAACTTGTGCCCTGCAGAAAGAAGGAACAAACACTTACTCAAACATATATATATAGAACCCTAATATAGGTATATGTAGGTATAAATCTGATAAGTTTGATAGAAATATCAAATATGAATTGAAATTTGGATTCTAGGAAGGAAAAGAAGAAGTGGGTTCTGATTATATTTTGATAACTTACTTGGCTGGTGGTTTTGCTGGATCTTTGGCTGCAGCTGGGAGGAGGTTTTTGTCTTTTGAACCATTCTCTAGGTTCTTGTTCAGATCCATGCCAGTTTCCTTAGACTGAAGATTAAGCTTCAAATCAACAGTCTCAGAAAAGCCTCTTTTGCCAGTAGCCTTTGGAGTTTCCACCTGTTCATTTGCACCACCACCACTTCCGCCTCCTCCACCACCTCCACCAGGCAGCCCAAGGCAAAGCTCAGTCTCCTTGAAGTTCAAATCACGCTCAGTGCCAAGCATGTTTGCCATCTTGCGACTAACTTCCATGGAAGAAGAATAAACAAACTCTGAACTCTTTTTTTAGCTCTTATATCTATATATCTCTCTTTTCTCTCTCTTGTGTTTGTTTTCTTGATATATAAGTAGCTTTTGCTTTCTGCTTCTTCTGTCTGATTGCTTCTTCTGCTATTATGTTTGCTAACAAAGAGAGAGAGAGAAGAGATGTGAGAAACCCCCTCAATAATATAAACTGTGGGGTGCTGCTTCTATGGCTGCATGTGTATGTCACATCAGCTTCATGATCTATGGAATGTCAACACGTGGAGGGAGATGGGACGTCGATCTTTTGAACTTGAACCAAGTATATAGTTCGACCGACTTTGATTGAATTGGTGTGGGATTATGGAACGTGATTCGATTCTTTGGGTTTTTAGAGGGGTCGTCTACACAATTAGTTTTGCTCCTTTTGGTCAACTATATATCACATGCAAAGCACTCGGATTGGTGAGAGGAATTTGGGAAATCAGATGGTAAAAACTAAGTAAAAGACATTTAATCATGGTGTGTAAAATAGATTAATATAAAATATATAATGTAGCTAGCCCAATTGGTGGTGGACCTAATTAATAATCAATTAGCCTTTCTTTAGAATCATTACATGAAGATTATAGAAAATAATTTGCAGTTACTTTCTTGTGGAAAATAGGGAATGAATTCAATGAATGATATAGGATGGTGTGTCTTTTTTATTAGGGCTTAATAATTAGATTTAACTGTCTAACAATAATATGTTAATTATTTTTTGGTACAAAACCCTTTGATATTGGATTCTACTAATTCAAGTCAAATCAGGTTGCTGTATCGATCCTAAATAAAGGGTTAATTATTTTTTGGTACAAAACTCTTTGATATTGGATTCTACTAATTCAAATCAAATCAGGTCGTTGTATCGACCCTAAATAAGGAAAACTCTCTGTATATTAATTCTCTAATCTCTTCCACAAAATTCAAATTTAAGACTTTATTTAAAAAATATTGAATTCATTTCACTCGGTTCAAGAGGCGTTGGTAACATTAATCATATGTTAATTAATTTTGATTAATAAAATTTGAGCATTTAGCTCAGTGATGACATAACATTATGTAATACATATATATTAAGCGACGATTTTTTTTTTCATTTGAATTAAGGGAAATTTTTATAACTTCTAAGGAAGACATGAAACTTTTATCAAGAATACATTAATCAAGCAATTATAAGAGAGACCCTGCTCACTTAATGAAATTATTGAAACACACATCTTTTCTTTTATTTTTTAAGAAATTGAAACCTATATCCTTATAATTAAACACTCATCATAGCTCATGAGTTTTCTATTATTTCACATTTAATATCAATCATTACTTAATCTTTCTTTTGAACAGAAACCATCTATCATCATTCTCTCATTAATTTTTGAAACTCATCATCAAATTATATAGAACATTATCATCTTGTAGACATGATTGAGAAGTCACAAAAAAGTTTAAGAATTCACATGTATGGAAAAGTTTTTCCTTTTTTCTATAAAATTTTTGGGAATTTTTCCATCTTCCCATTTCAGCTTTCATCAATTAATGGTATCAGTTGGGGTGTTGAGAGAAGCATATGATTATGCACGACCCAATCTTATGCTATATTGTATAAATTAAATAAAAATGAGATTATTTTATAGTAAAGATACTTCTAAGAAGCTTCCAATTATGCACATTCTCACATGAACCAATAATTCATCCCATGCAACACCTAGAATTTTATTAATCAAACTATATCTTATAAAGCGGCAGTATGTCTATATACAGTACAAATTATTAATACTTAATTAAATTGTGTTTTTCACCAAATATTTAACCAACTTTTTTCAAACATTTCTCTTTATAATTTTCTTTTTCTTCTTGACAAGTTCCAAACATAAATAAAAGAGTTGAATTATTATACTCCATACATAATCCATATGGTGAATTGAATGGAACAACTGAAAAGGAAAAATTTGATAAGCTGCAGCTAAAAGACAACTTTCTTGAATTGACACTTGCCCACCCCCTGAGGATAACAATTAATGGAACATAGTGGATAAAAAAAATATAATCCAAACTATCAACTTTGAAAACTTCTCTAGAACTAAATTCCAAGTGGAAAATTTGAGGTAACTATATATTTTTAAATTAACCATTTAAGTAAGGAAATTCAAAAAAAGAAAATGGGAATACTAACTTTTGATACAAGTAACAAAGTTTCATTAATGTTGACTATTTGAATCGAAAAAACATACTATAATTAACTTATCTTTTGCCTAGCTAGTGATCACAAAATTTTCAATCAAAGCTTTAATTTCACTATAAACATAAGATTTCTTTTCTAAGGAATTGTACTATAAATCTAATACTAAAAAACAGCTAGCAATGGGGTTATAGGACCGGTACAAAGAGAGAAGGCATTATTGGGAAGAGAATTAGAGAGAGTAGCTAAAATATGTTTGTCAAAAATTAGACCATGAAAAAATGGGTGGCAAATGCACGAGATGTTGTTACCATTTTCTTCATGTAGGACACATGAAACGTATCCAAAATTATAGCCTAAAAAAAGCTATCAACATCAACTCAATTCCAAAGGCCTTTGAGCTTTGAGGGCATGGTGGTGACTTAGAGACAGGTCACATCCCCTAGAAGAAGGAAACATCCCTAACCCAACCTGTGCCCTTTGCCTTGTCAACGTCCCTAACCCCATTTTTGATTGTTTTCTTTCTAACCTACCCTCCAACTCTATCTCTATATAATTATCCCCTCTTTAATTACCCCATTAATTTCCCATCCACATCTTCTTTTAATGTCATTACCCTTATTAATTAATAATTCATCATCAACCCCTTCAAATTAGCAAAAATTAAAATACCCTTTTGGATTTTTCATCTTTTTTTGGGTTTGGGTAGAGTCAAATTCATATAAGAATACAAAGAAATGGAAAAACCCCAAACCCAAACTATGCACTTCCTTATCTCTTTAAGAAAGGGACTTCCCCACTTTGGATAACTCTTTTTTCTTCTTCTTTGGTTTTTACAATGTAATGAAAGTACCCATATGATTAGCTTTTTAGAGGGTTTTTGAGGAGTGGTCCAAAATATAAAAACTTGGGATAGAGTCAAGATATATGTGTCATCTAGATTGTATTGTGGTTGCTTTATTGCCACAAAATGCCATGGAAGAGCACAAATTATAGTACGAGATGAAAGGAAAATGGTACTTGTTTTTGCTCCCAAAGTTAACAAAGTGATTTTCACTATCTCCCTTGAACTTTGGACGACTTTGGATGCCTTGCAGTTTGCATATGGTCTCTCTTCGTCACCACTCACCATGTTACCATAACCTGTCCCATTTAATTCTCTCTCTCTAGATTTCTCTACTCTCTCTCTCTCTTAAGTTGTTTTCTTCTTTTCTATGCCTTGATATTGGGATGCATGCCTAGCTAGTAGATATAGATATTTTAATAATATCATTAGAACCTGTCAAAGTATTAAATGAGCTTGCTCCATTTGTGTGATAGAAAAATTTTTGGTTGATTATTATCAGCATACATTGATATGTATGCTTTGATCTCAAACATGTTTTAAAGTTCTGTCTTGTACAAATTGCCCAAAGTTCTTTACTTTATCAAACATTACTAATAATTTAGAGGGTAGAATATACTAGGGTCGGTCTGTTTCGGAACTATATATGTATTATGACAATTTGTGTATAAAAATATTGAATGCACAAATCATCATTCAATCTCATCCGTCATCCTAATTCCGAAAACATTGAGCGTGTGTCTGGAAAAAGAAATAAATGGATGACGGATGATCAAATTAGATGACATAGTTGTATGTAATGAAATTTTACATATAAGTTTATCATGTGTATGGTATAATGTCTCCCAAATTTTACTACTATTCAATTCATATAAAAATTAGTTTTTTTTTTTCAAAAGTTGCTGTCTTGGTGGCGGTATCAATTAATTAAGTTCGAAACTGATCCTGTTAATTAGGAGAGATAGCAGACAAGTCACATTAAGTGACAGTCCATAAGTTAATTAACATATTAATTATGATCACTAATTCTAGTTTAATATAGTTTTTGGTCCTACAAACGCAATATATGAGAATCTCCCTTCACAATAATATTATTCCAAATGTTGGTAGAACCTGGGACAGTGGACGCCATGGTGGGGGCTGACCATGGCACTCTTTGCTTGGAATGTCTTTGTTAATTAAGCTCTCTAAATATATATATGGACTCACCAGCCTGCCCTTTGAATATTCATTCATAATTATTTCCCTCTCCTAACGCGGTTTTGTACTAATTATAATTTATGATGATAATTAATTAACCCTTTTCTCTCTAATCCCATATCCATGTATATATATGGAAGATATTCAAATTCAACTCAAACAAATTCTATATATTTGCTGCTCATGTGTTCATTTTTGAGTCAGTAGTTTCATGTCATTGTGAATATAATTATACTGCTCTATTTACTTAATGTTTAACTGAAATCAAAGAGGATACCGAATCAGTTTAGTGGCTGACAGAAGGATCACCAAGCTTTTTAAAAAGAAGATTAGATGAATCAAAGTTTTTGTTACTTATAGTGGAAAGGATCAAAGTTTAGCTATTGTTTATTCTTTAATTTTATCTTATTCATCTTTAAAGAGCTTCTGGTTTGATACTCTAAGATATATATAATCATTAGTTTAGGGTTATAGTGGGGGATCGATGGGGTAACAGTTTTTGTTAAATTGGCTGGGAATAGGGTGTTTTTGACCAGCTTGGTCTCCTTTGAGGACTAATTGTGTTTCTAAAAAGTAGTATTATATATTCTTTTGGGGGTATTTGATGAATATTCGTTGCTAGGGATCGAATCCTAATTACTGGAAATACTCCATCATCAGACCACGTGACTGGTGGTTAAAAAAATCGTGTATATATTAACGCGTATGTTATAATATATACTCCATCATCAGACCATGTGACTGATAGTTAAAAAAGTCGTGTATATATTAACGCGTATGTTATAATATATACTTTGAAATTGTGGTGAAAGAAGATCAAGCATATCCCTGACCCCATTAAGATATATATGATGTCCTAAGAATCACATATATGATTCTAGTGAAAAAAAGAAATCAATGATATTTATGTTTTACCAAGTGATCATATATAATATTGAGTATTCACATTTGTGAAGAAATTGATTTTTGTGTATAAAATATGTATGTAGAGATGAAAGCATATGCATAGCATAAGTATATGTGGATATAAAAGCAGTATAGAAGAATACAAAACAGTGTCTAGCTATCAAGCATTTATACTATAGCAGCTGGCTATCTGTCACCTAAATATATATACACCCATGCAATTAAATTCCCTCATATTGAAGAAATAGATCATTGAGGGATGTTTGTTTAGTATTGGGAATTAATAATTAATATATAATATGGCATTTTTCTCATGATCTTAAGCAGATGATGAAGGAATAGTTGCTCTCAAAAACATTGACATCAGATTATTAGGAAAGGAAAGACTGTTCTATCACTATAGCATATCCAAAACTCAATTAAACTAATCACTTTTTGTGGAATTTATGAGCCAAGCCAATCTATTTCCAATATTTTCCACAAGAGAAAAAAGAATAAATAAAGTTGTATTATTATTAGGAAATTCCACACCGCCCGAAATATTGACCCCATGACGTGTCATGGCTAGTCATCCCATGTTATATAGCAAAACTCCATTCAAATAGTGGAAAACCAGTCTGCTGGACCAACCATGTAAGAACGTGTTATGGGGGACCAAATTTCGGATCAAATTTTCGGACTGTATAGCAAAACAATGAAAATGGCATTAATTCCCTGAAATAAAGGAAGAAAAGCGACTTATTATATCTTGATGAAGATGTACGGAGGAGAAGAATCCTTCAAGGGACTAATGGTGTTGAATAGTTGGAATGCCTTAATCAAGGGGTCCATAAGCATTTAGATTCATGACATTAAAAGCTCTGATCTGATCTTCCAAATTATTCTTCAACTAGGCTTATATATTAGCTATAGCTAGGCTAGCTAGGGCCATATAGGCTATAGCCGCCCCCCTGATCGATAAATCATGGTCCGTTCCGTTTGCGAATATAATTGCAGTACTAATTACTTTCCTCTCTCTCCCTTAGGCTCCACACGATATCGAATATGGCTATATATATCTTACAGATCTTTACCAGCTCAACACTTTTGAATTTATTTGCTGCTGTCACTGCTTAATGCTTGATGTTTTAGCTAGTTGGCTGCTTGGTAGATATGGTATATTGATGAATTTTGATTGGAAGTAGTTTTCACACTCGTTGGCATGAATTTTTTTAGTATATAAACTATGATTTTCATTTTTCATTTAGATATAGATGAATATATATAGTTGAAACATTGCCACTTCTTAGCTTGGTTTTGGACACTTTATTCAAGCAATGATGTTATCTTAGTTAAGTATTAGTAGTGCTATACCTATAGATGAAAAAACGACCATAATGAACCAATCCGACTCGAACCTTATTAGTTATGTATTTATACCAAGAAAGCCCTTAAAAGGCTAAATCCATTGCATTTGTATAATGAGTGCTTGGAATTGGAATATATGTCTTCAGAAGTTGCCTAAACTCTGGAGCTGTCCCAGCCCATTTCACTGTAGAATAGATAAGGCCCACATTTAATCTTGAGAGATTTTTGTAGCCCATTTGGTTGAATAGGGCTACAAGTCCTGTAATGAGCCACACTAAGGGCCCTTTCAAATTTGTTTGTTTTGAAGGATTGCTTGCATATTGAGGTGGTGAAGGCCGAAGGGGAACCCTTTCAATTCATCAATAGTAAGGCTGATCTTCATCTGCCCATCCCCCTGTTTAGTTAACCTCTTGCTCCAATTTACCAGGGAAATGGAGATCTTTTTTTTCAGGGAAACTTTGTCTCTACTTCATACATATGTTCAAGTAAAGATAACTATGAACAGGATTTATTTGATGCTATATAATTGAGTATTGAACTCTGTTATTTGTGCCTGAAATTCTTGTTAACCCAGCCCGAATTGTGACCCGACCCGATATTTGTGGAGTTACGAATTTTGTGGATTTTTCCTGGAGGTCTGTGATGAAAGCGGAGGGATCGGGCCAAAGGATGGATTAATTGTCCTAGTCAAGATAGGAACTAAATACCCTATGTTTATATAAATGGTCGATATCTTGTATTTTTGAGTTGTATCGTTTTCTCCCAAAATTAATAAGAATCTCTCTTTACACGTGGACGTAGATCAAATTGATCGAACCACATAAATCTTCTTGTTCTTATTCTTGTTCGTTCTTTTAGGCTTAATTAATCGCAATCAACTCTTTTCTTATAGCCTTGAGAAATAGAGGAGGGGACTTCTTCCTAGTTCTTATTCCACTGCTCAATGAATCCCATTTTCCCATTCTTCTTATTCAAGGCTTAGGAGGCTAGGACTTTGAAATTGGATGAAAAATAGACTCAGGTAACCTTGATGACAAGACTTTAGAGTCTTGAATTCCATGTTTCTTTTTTGTTATATAGTAGAACACTCTAGTCCTGTCCTACAATAGAGTTACAAGTTCCATGACAAGATTAATTGTAGTGCCTTACCAAAAGGGCATATATATCTATGAAGTTTGATCAAATAGTCAGGGATCCTGTCTCCAAACTTTGTGAAGCATGCATTTCCAAGTTACAATCTTCCAGACCAGAACAAAGCCTTTATAGCTAAGCTAGTAGCCACAAGTCTAGATTCTTAGGGACCATGGAAATTCTAAAACATCATGTAAATGGAAAAAAGTTACAGCAAGCAAGCAAAACCTGCAACACAACCAAAGTACTAGTAATAACCTAGCTAGGACAAAAAAAAAACCCAAAGATGATTTGAGATGAGTTTAATTAACAAAAGGGTCCAATGATGATTTTGATGATCATGTGTGTTGGGGTTGGGGACCCTTTTTTGATGCAACCATGAATGGTCATGGATGCATCGACGTGGCTTGACTAGGATCTACCACACTGCTTCCTTCCTTTTAAACTTTCAGAGCCCTCCTGCACATCAAATCCATGGATTATTGTCAATCAGATCAGTCCATGATCCAGGGCAAACCAACAAGCAATCAGCTTCTGATTCCCTTCCCCCTGAGTTTGATATCAGAAAAAGAAAACCTGATTAGAAATCTGGGACCCTGTCTCTTTTGGGTTAGCCATAGGCCATAGCCATAGCCACCCTCCCACCCTCTCGTGTGTTTGTGCTGGGGCCTGGAAGAAGAAGGCTGCAGGGACCCATTAACCAATCAGGTTGCTTCAGTGTGACACACGTGTATATATTAATAATCATAATCTAGATGATGATGAATTGATGATGATGATGTGCTTCCTAGCTACTTCGTGTTGCTCGCTTGCTTGCTGTATCACTTTCTTTGGAGTTTCAATAATGTCCATTTTGGTATGGCTTACGCTTGGTGAAAAAATCATGAAAAATCCTGCTCGTTTGGTTCTTCTTCTATCTGTCTGTCTGAAGAGCAAAAAGTGTTGTGTTGCCCACGCGCTCATGTTTTGATTTTGAAGCTTTTCAACTTTGTGGGTTCAACTTCCGACCAATTGGGCCCACTTCAGGCTTGGACCCTGACCCAAATAAACCATCACCAAAATTTGACCCAATTATTGTTTCCTTTGGTGGGTGACCGGTTACTCCTAACTCAAAAGTGAGATGGATTTTTATCAATTGAAACTATGGTTTTTGCCTAATAATATACTACCCTCTTCGTAAATACACTATTATTAGGTATAATAATCTTAAAGTTTTTGGTAGTTATTATATAAATTGACTTCCGATTAGTTCACAGTTGAGTTGCATTGGACCTAAATTAAGATAGAGTCTTTCGATACATATTTTTCGTTTTTTCCATTATCAAGATTTGAATTTACGATATCTTGTTTAAAAGACATTAGACTACTACCACTTAGCCTCCCTTACAAGCGCCTTACATTGCGATATGCCCATTTTTTGGGGCTTAAAAATGCACTGCAATTGTCTTTAATCGTAAACTGGTTGAATTTTTGAGTTTGATTGGGATTTACAATTTTATTAGGATTTACGATTTCATTAGACTTTCAAATATGAATTTTTCGGACTTACAGATCATCTACCATAAAAGGGTGTATAGAACTCCAACCCAAGTGCTTTCCACCACCAATCTAAGTATTTACCACTTTGCTGGTCAACCCCATTGGCAAGTCCTTTTAGTCAAATTCCTTGAATCTATATATGCTATGGGGGCAAAATAATATAAAGGTCCTTCCAACAACATTAATTAGTTGTCTAACTCTACTACTATTTATACTCTCCAATGCAATTTCCAGAGCAAAACATTTTGGTTAAATTCATGTATGAACTATGATTGCGGCAGAACATATTATAAATCACGTTTTTGCAAAATTTCAAATCATGTAAACTTTACAATGAAGCTAGACTTATTTTTCCCAAGTTAGATCTCAATCTCATGTGCAAGTTCAATTCACTAAAAGATAAGACCAAACTTAATTTACCCCCAATGTCTCTGCTGCCATGGGCACATCAATTTGTTTTCTTGCAGATACATTATGACCTTCAAAAATTGACAATTCATTCAACTTTTTTCACTTTCTTTTGTGTTTGATTATTAAATTTCCAAAGAATTCATGCACACGTATAGCAATTAATTCATAAAATGCCTTTGCTAGGCTGTCCCCATTTTTGGGTGTTCCTTATATCTTGAAACAATTAATTTACCAAAAAACAAAAACCCAAAAAAGTTGATTCAAAAACTATGTATTTATTGAATTTAGCTTTCAAGAACATTATCAAGACATTAACACCACATGCACATGAAGAATTGGGTATATGTTATGAAAAAAACACAGGTTTGGTCCCCCAAAACAATTTTAAATGCATAATTGAAAGATATCAAAGTTGGAGGTGCAAAATGCTGCAGAAAAATTGGTGGACCCTTTAAAATTTTTGCCTTTGAAAAGTGGTCCTAAAAACAAAAACCAGTGAATTATTATTATGAATAATAAATATATATACAGATTTTAATGGCAAAGCAAAGGGTACCCTGCCCTCCCCCAATTCTGGCACCCCCATTTTTGTCTACTTAAGTGCCCTTCAATATTAGTGTGTGGGGGGCTCTGGTTTCCCTCTCTGTGTTGGCACCTTGACCTCTTTTGGGACAATGGATTCTCATTTAGCTAAGTTGTATTTGTCATTTCTTGCTGATCTAGTTGGAGTTACTGCCCCATTTCTCATTGTTTCCTATTATAAAATGAAGCATAAAAAGTTAACAAAGGTATCAAATTAAGCAGTTTTTTTTTTTTTTTTTTTTATAAATTAAGCGGTTAACTATCCCATCCAATACCAAGGCGCCAACCCCTTTGAGGATTTATGGATTTATTGCACTTTCACTTAACGATTTTTCAGACCTATAGATCGCCTACCACGAGGGTCTGTGGAGACTCAAACCCGGGTATCTTTCACCACAAATCCAAGCCTTTACCACTTTGAACAAATTAAGCAGTTTTAGCTTTTGCTTGATCAGCACCGACGGGCCTAAAGTACAAAAAAGCAGATCCAAAATTTGATAACCTGTAAAAGGGACCAAAGTGTTTGTTTTGTCGAGAACAAGAACAGATACCTAGTAATCAAAGTGTTTGAAAACATGATGATTATCAAAAAAAATTAATATAAACACATATTTTCCATCGTGTGTATTGTGTTCTGTTCTGGTTGCTGCGTACCGAACTCAAATATTCTTGTTTAAACTTTTCTTTTTAGACCTTAAGAAGATTTGTTGTCATTTCAAAGCTATCATTCCTGTAAGTTGCTTGTATGTTTCTGATTTTCATGTTCAACACGCGTTTTCTTTAGCTGAAATTTATCAGAAACTTCATGACCCCCCACCATTAGTCAATAATGGATGCATGCAACTAAAAATTTTGCTGTCAATATTTTTTTTTCTGCAAAAAAAAGTTGGCAAAAGTTTACCCATTTTAAGTTAGGCAACTTGGAGTTGAATTGGCCAATGAAAAGGGTTATAGACTTATAGATAGGTATGAAGAAACACATATAAACATGTAAGAAAAAAATCATGTCAATCTGTTTTTCTGTAATAAATTTGACTCGTTATCAGAACACGTTTCCAAGCTTAGAACCAGACACGAATCAGAATCTTCATGTACCAGCAAAGCCGAGTAGTCGATATCAGATACTAGTAGGGAATTAAGCTGTATAATTAAACAGTCAAAGCTTTCCTTCCAGCTCCATATGCCATTTTCCAAATTTAAAGCAATTAAATTTTCCAACTCCATTTTGATAAGTCATATCTTTTCAATGCATATCCAACCTGGAAAAATATTTTAGTGGATCAAATTCTGCAAATCTCTGAACCTAAAACACTCTTTGATATTCATATTCTGTATATTGGTTATGCATCGCTTTCCCCTCTAGGGGAATTTTAATTTTGGATGCTCAGCCACCACAAAATTTTCAAAGACTAAATCAGATTTATTTCCGAAGGCCGACGCCACAAGCTTTAACAAACACTTAAAAGATTTTTTTATCACTGTTGCTATCGGGGCTTTGCTTTGAGCAATTATGACATAACGGTGTGATTTTGGCCATGGCCGAAAGAAAGCATGACAATGCTTAAACATTCGTACGAAAAATTGTTGGATTCCTTAAATTCGTAAAACAAAACCCTTTTTTCATTTAAAACCATATATGGGTTTACCAATTACCCACGATTGGATGTAAACGGCTCGTTCTGGCTTAAGCAAGTTCGAGATCTTGGGTATGTAGCCGTACTCACCAAACCCAAATGCACAACCTGGATCGAATCCGGATTAACCCACTAAATACCGGGTGGGGAAAAAAACTATGATCAAACTGGTAAAATTTAGAACAAAAACTTGCTTCAATGGCTATACATGCATGGTTATTATAAAAGGTCTAGAAAAATGGAAGCCCTGGAAAATGTGCCAAGACCGGAAAAGATGAATCCAATTGCGTGTTAAATGCTGAAAGAAAAAAGATTGACAGAGTCGATCAAAAATATATAAGGAGTTGAATTGAATTGATATATGTATTCACTATAGCAGAACAAGAATAATAATGAGCGAACAGCTTTTTAATGCGCACGGGTGAGGCTGAAATGGACCCTTTGATTAATCGATGTTGATAAATTTTTTTCCCCATCTTTTTTGTGTTAAATAGAGCATCCAATGGAGATTTTTCAGACCAGCAAAGACAAGGTGGGACATCAATCTCAGAGGAAAGGGTAAATGCCTAAATGCCCAATGTCTCATAATTTGTACCCATGTTTCAAATCTACTGTTTGATCTGCCTGCTTTTCTAAACATGTAATTTAAGACTACTTCCTCATGAATTCTGCTTCAGTTATTTCTAAAGGTAAAAAAGGTAAAGAAATCTACATTTTTTGGATTTGCAGCTTTCTTATAACCTTGGAAAATTCAGAACATGTTTGTAAAACAAGACATAATCAAGGTGAAATAATACAACTTAGATGGTTAGGCAACACTATACTAGACTAGCAAGTAGGAACCTTATTGGAATGAGTACTCCATAAAAGCCTAAAAGTGATGACCTTCATAGTATTAGTATAGGCTAAAGATTAACCCATTAATCCCCTTAAAGTGATTCTTATTAGGCAAGTAATCAACTCTAGCATATGAGAAAAGACAGAAACCTGAAAAGCAGTTTAAATTTAATCATATATTGAGCTAAAGAAATCAGGGATTGGAGATTTTCTTATTCTCCTCATAAAGTGAAACTATCCAGATGCATTAAGGGAGAATCCAATGTTTAGCAAAATAATTAAATTACTAATCTTGGTATCTTTCCTAAAAGAATTAGGTCAAACAACTAAAGATCAAAGGAAATAACAGAAATGGCAAGGTTTGGGTATTGGAATGTCAAATAAATACAAGCAGACTGGGTCAAAGTGAACTTCATTTCCCTTAGTTATGATGGCCAACAGTAACAACAGAGCATAATTAATTTAGTCAAGCTTTTTAATTTATCTTTCTTCTTATACTACTATATATTTAAATTTTTACTACTGACTAAGAATAGAATAATTTAAGGGCTGACCTGAACAAATATGACAGCCCACATGAAATGAACCCCACCACAATCCATTTAACCACCAAAAATGGAATAAGAAATAAATTTTAAAAAAAAAATCAAAACCCTGCTAAATTCTTAGCCCCACATGGCCATGCTGTGCCCATACCCAACACCCAAAATGGACCCAGTTTCACATGGGGATGTTGCCCTATTCCTTCCTTTCATTAAAAGAAAAAAAACTAAACGCCCCTGATTTCACTCCCACAACCCCCCAAAACGCATCTTGACCGTCCCTCAACTCAAGGCTCAAAGTCTTCCTTATGGGCGGCTGAGCTTGTCCCACCCTTGTCCCCCTATCCCTATGGCAGCTTGCCTCAAAGTTGCTGCTATTGCTACCGACAGCTTTAGCTTGCCTTTGTCCATAATTCATGCATTGGAGAGAATAACAAGGCTTCACCATTACTCTTAATAACACCCTTACCCCCCCTTTCCTATATCATATCCTATAAAATACCTGCTTTTGCATTCCCCATTCCCACAACAAACTTTCAAACATTTTCATTTCTCTCAAGAAAAACAACTTCAAAGGAACTAAACAAGAACTTTCCTCAAATCAGATCTTAGATATAACATTCACCAGCTTGCACTACTTGTATCTCATCATCTCTACGTTGAAGAAGGAAGTTTTGGGTTTTTGAAGATAAGTTGATTTGGTTGAAGATCTTTGGGAAAAAGAAAGAAAAAATGGAAGGCAGTGTTGCATATGAGAATGATCTAAACCTCAAGGCAACTGAGCTGAGATTAGGGTTGCCAGGAACAGATGAAAGAGAAGAACAACCAGTTAGAAACAACAAGCGACCATTGCAAGAGGCTGATGAAAAATGTGGAGCAAATGGCAAATCTGATAATGAAACTGCTCCTCCTGCCAAGTAAGTTATCATAACAAGTTATACAAACAAAAGCTGCCTTAAAAAGGGTAGTTTTCTTTTTTCTGATTTGATTCATATAAAGTTTTACAGAAACTAATGGATTGTTATTCTTTATGGAACCTGCAGAGCACAGATTGTTGGGTGGCCACCAATCCGGTCCTATAGAAAGAATAGCTTTCAACCAAAGAAAAGTGAGTCTGAGGGTCCTGGGATTTACGTTAAAGTAAGCATGGATGGAGCACCATACTTAAGAAAGATTGACCTGAAAGTTTACACAGGGTACCCAGAGCTCCTACAGGCTTTAGAAAACATGTTCAAGTTCACCATAGGTAAGAAAATATATTCATTATGGATGTTATTTTTTCATTTTTCTGACATCTATGATGTGATGGTTATGAGAATGTGATGAAATTCATGAAAATGACCTTGGGTTCAACTTCTTTTCAGGTGAATACTCAGAAAGAGAAGGCTACAAAGGATCAGATTATGTGCCTACTTATGAAGACAAGGATGGAGACTGGATGTTAGTTGGAGATGTTCCATGGGAGATGTTCATCACATCATGCAAAAGACTAAGAATCATGAAAGGATCAGAAGCCAAAGGATTAGGCTGTGGTGTATGAGAAATTATTTCTCTAGCAAACAACACATCTAAGAGCAAGAGAAGAAAACAGAAGATGATCCATCTCTGTTCATGGAGAGAATCTGTCAGCTTGGGTTCTCGAAGGAGATTTTTGGATCTGATTCTCAGTCTCCTCAAATAGATAGTCTGGTCAGAAATTCCATCGACTGGGAAAAGTTTAGAAGGAAAACAGCTAAATATAAAAGTGGAGTTACATTTTCAGAAAGTTTGGCTACGGCAAAAAGATATATTTGGTGGTTTGAGCAGTCTGTAATGTTTCATATGTTTTGCTATTATACCCATCAAACCAAAACTAAATACAAGAATCTGTGTTGCTTCAGAAGCAACTTTGTAAATTGAAGAAATATTACAAAAAAGGATGTCACTATCCAAGTTTTGGTTATGTAGTATTAATACAAAGAAACAAAGTTGTATATGAGCTCTATGTCTCTGTATACAATTAAACTTGTCTGTGTGTGTTTTTGTTGTATGAGTCCATGTGTTTTGTGTTTCCAGTAATAGATTGTCATCCATAATTTATGTGTGTTCATATTCCCTGTTCTCTGACTCTGAGTTTATGACTGTATTAAGAACAAGAGAGACATCAAAACTTGAATAAATTTCCAAAATTTCTGCACAAGAAAAGTGCAAACTAAGATTCATAAATCTACTTTTTATGAAGACTTGAAGGATTATGAAAGCTTTTACAGCTTATTTGTGTGTCATTCAAGCATTTGAAAACAGAAAGAAAGCATATGCTATGTTTTAATTAAGTTATAATTACATTTTTACATATATGAAATGTATTTGTCCAGAATTTAAGCATGAATTTAATGGATTAAATCCATTTCCCATGTATATATAATATTTATCTTTCTCTAAATCTACTCAATACCCCGGGTTTGCAGGATTAGGAGCTCAAAGAAACATAAATTTTAGTTTTCCTTAAAAGGCATATATTATTGATTATGCAAGGAAAATAAGTATGATATATATAGTTAGAGTAACATTTCATTAATATATTAATCTAATTAATTAAACTTGGTATCAGTTTCAAGAAATATAATGTGTGCAAATCAAGTATACAACTAATCCTATTTGAGCTGGTCAACCCATTATGGGGTAAAACTCTCCTAGAGATGGTTTTTCTCCTAGGATCGATCTTAATTAACCTTAAGTTTTTAGAAATTAAAACACATAATTTTGATCTTGATCAGCTAAACCTACATATAATCATACAAAATATCCTTTTTTAAGTAGTTCGAAGTTCAATTTCTGATCACTAGTCTAGGCTGGGTGATTATTTGACAAAAAATATCTAAGGAAGCCAAACTAAAAACAACTCAAAACTGTAAGGTACAGATGGTATCAGGTCCAGGACCTCAAATAAGTCACTTTCAACTGATCAATATGATGATAGCTGTTCAAGATAAATTTTACTCAATCAAATTTTTATGGGTATTGCTTCACTAAGGTACTATATCTTTATGTATCTTAAATTTTCTGGAAAAAGGACTAAAAAAATACAGATGAACATTGTAAAGTCAATATCTGAAGAGCCAGAACCATTCATCAAGAATTTGGGAAATAAAATTTGGTGCTAATTGGTCTTAAGTCAATGGACATCAAATCAAGTTATTATCTATACTTGATATAAAAAAAGAAGAATAAAAGAAGACTTTTGCTAAAGATTAACTTTGGTTTCTATTAAATCAGGAATATGACCATCAATGATTTGATAAATACCTAAGATTACAGACAAAAAGGCCAGAAAATACTTCATGTAACTGAGATGTTGTTTTCCAATGGAAAGGTCACCAATAAAACTAGTGATTCATGGAATTTCTTTCTTACAAGTGTCAAAACATGACATTTTCAAAGCCTTCCAAGGATTCTTAATTTTTACTAACTAAAATGCAAAAGATCAAAATCTTTCCCACCCCCAGTCTGAAAGTTGTTATAGGGAACAATGAAAGAAACCCAGAGAACTGAACTGAACATGTACATGCCTGTCAGGTTATATATACTACTATATAGTTAATAGTCAGAAAACTTCTTGATTCTTTCAATACATAAATCCTCTCAGTTCTGAAACATTGAATGTAATTATGCCACTATGTTTGAAAATTTGAGAGAAACTTGACACTAAAAGAATGTTAAAATCTGTCTTATATCTATCAAAAGGAGAATTGTTACCATTGGTGAAAATGATGATTGTATGAGATTATATTAACATAATCTACAAATGGAAGGAATAATCCAATTTGAGATTTGCCTTTTTTTTTTGTATATTGAACAATGGTTCATTGGTACCTAAAAAGTAATAACATTAAGCTGTCGTTTTCTCAAGAAAAGCTTTCTAGGATTTGGATACCTAAAATATCTTTTCCTAACAATATACTTATATGCCAACAGGTTGTGTGGTTTGTGAAATAATTAAACTAATCCCCTTTTGTTAGGGAAAATCTTATCGAGCTATGAGAAAATTTTTGGGACTTAGTGAACATTTTGCTCTTACCTAATGCTCTTTTTTTGCAAAAAGGATGCTTTGTTGGGAGCCCCACGCCCTAAAGCAAAATGTACCTGACTACTTGCCTACTTTATGTTTGTTTACTTTATAAGCTAGAATTTAGTCATTTTCTGACAGATTAATTATATTTAAGCATAAAATTAATGCAACTTTTTTTACTTCCTAATTAATTAACTCCATTGAGCATGTGTGGTATGTTTAATTTAGTTCCTAAAGAAGTATAGATTAACTAAGAAGTTACTGGATTGAAAATAGGAAATTAAGATAAAATGCCCATTTCCTTCCGCCTGACAGGTTGAAAAATGGGTATTGATAAGGAAGTTTTATGAAGAAGTTAATGTGTATTTCAGCCTTATTAGTTTAGGTTTAAAAGATTAACATAAATCTTTATATATTAAGATTTAACATGTAACAGTAACAAAGCCCTTAAAGGTATTAAGAAACAAGATCTGACAAGATTCCAGGATTTGACTCTAGTGATCGTAAGTTTATTTAGATGTCGGTATGATGTTTGAATATAAATCTGTTCTAACTATTCATTGATAAGGATATTTCTGGTTGTTGTTATCTGTTTATCAATAAACAGATACTTCCTGGACAGCATGCTTATGCTGCAGTTAAAGTTAAAAGATTTTTAAAATTTTCAGCCAATCCTAATCAGGATATTCAAACAGCAACAGCCTATACTTCTGACAATGCTTAACTCAAAGGCAAAGTCTAAAACAGAGCACATGTCATGTTTGATCATTGTTCATGTGTGTTTACTTAAACACAAAGGAGTGACATTTATATGTTGCAACTCATAACCCAACCACACTACCCATAGACAATGTAACCAAGTCACTGCCTCAACCTGCCATATCATAGATTCCCCTGTGCAGTTCATTAGGAAGGATTGGCAGCCAAATATGGTCTGACTATGCAATAGCAAATAAAAATGGGAGAGATTTATACACCTAAGCAGTTGATTAGATGTATCATTATACAACTAAGGTTAGTAGATGAGTTCATATGCATAAAACATGCCTTCATCATAGGCATTGATACTGGTTGTTATATACCATGTCAAGCACAATGCAAGGCCTACAGTGAAAGAACAAGCCAGCGATGTCTTTTGGAATTTCTGTTACAGATTTTCTTAAGCAAGCTGTTTTCAGATGGATAATCTGTCAACATTTTACATGCTTTATGATACTCTATGAGATACTAAAATTTTCTGATACCCAAAGCAAAACCTTAAGGTAATTACTCTGGGTGGCTACATAACACATTTTCTTTTTTCAATCAGCTTATTTAGGACCATGCTACTCAAAATTGTAGAATACTGGATCACAGAAAGTTTTTCTTCATAAATATTAACTTTTGGGACAAAGCAAAGTGGGACTTGCATCTTGGCCACAACTTTATGTGGCTTTCCCTCAGAAAGTTACAAGTTGGAAGTACAACTTGGTAGAAAAAGATGAAAAAATTTCTGAGCAGATACAAATTTCCAAAAGAAATGATAAAGCTTACTGGTTGATCCGTGAACTCTGTTTCTTAGGCACCTGGTTACTTGAATAATCGGTCCATATACCTATGTAAAAGAGTATTGCAATCATGTTATGCATTCTTTGAATTGTTGTCACCCTGATTAGTAAAACCAAATAAAAATCTGAAGAACGAAATAGATTCTCACAGGATGAAATAAGCTGATGGAGCAGAGGATGTCAAATAATCAAAATGAGCAAATTTTAGCAGAAGACTACAATGTTTTTCCTGACAAATTTCTTTTGACCAGTCATCTTCCAAAATGCTATACAAATACAAATCAGAAAGCCAGAAAGCATGGAACTTCGTCCTTCTCTGAATCTCTTACAAATCCCAGAAGTCTCATATCTTCACTGATCAATTGTAATATAAAGTATATTCTTTCTGAATCAATATGCAAAGCATCTCCCATGACAAACTCATGGACTACAGACCCCAACTCAATCCAGCTAGAAGCTCTATTCTTTCTAACCTGATTCTTCCTAATCATTGCTCTCATTCTAGCAACACCATCCCACCTTCTGGCAGAGGCATAAATACCAGACAGTAGAATGTAATTACCAGAATTATCTGGCTCAATCTTAAATAACTCATCTGCAGCAATTTCTGCTAAATCTACATTGCAACAGGCCCTACAAGCAGCAAGCAATGCTCCCCAAACAACTGCAGTAGGTGAAATAGGCATGTTTCTTATAATGTTATGAGCCTCTTCAAGGAGCCCAGCTCGACCAAGAAGGTCAACTATACATGCATAGTGTTTTTCTGAGGGTCGAATTCCATATCCTTCCAGCATTTGTTTAAAGTACCTCCTGCCCTCACTGACAAGTCCCCCATGATTGCAAGCAGTCAAAACCCCAAGAAACGCAATTCCATCTGGTCTTACATTTGTCCTTTGCATGTCCTCAAACAAAGAAATAGCATCTTGAGCCATGCCATGATTTGCGAAGGCTGCTATCATTGCACTATAACAATGCAAATCTTTTTGGTGAGCCATCTTAAAAACTTGCAAAGCCCTGTCAATGCATCCACATTTCGCATACATGTCAATCAAACTAGTAACAATTCGTAAACTAGAAAACATTAGTGGTCCTGTAAAGTCATTAATAATTGATTCAGCTGCATCCAAAATTGCTAACTGTGAGCAAGCTGAAATAATTCCTAACACAAACGTTTCATCTGGCTTAATACCCTCTTTTTGAAAATGTTTATACAATTGCAATGCATCAGAAGGCTGCCCATTTCTTGCATAGCCTCCGATCATGGTAGACCAAGATACCAGATTCTTCTCAGGCATCTGATCAAACAAACGTCTTCCACTACTAACATCACCTGCCTTAACATAGCCATCTATCATTATGGTCCATGATGCAATACTTTTACATGGCATTTTGTCAAAAAAAGATTTGGCAACTTCCATCTTCCCAGCTTTACAATGCCCGGAAATTATCAGATTCCAAGCCCCAGTTTCTTGAACTGGCATTGCTTCAAAAATAGACCTAGCAGAATCAAGATCCCCGACATCAATATACCCTGAAACCATTACATTCCATGCCGCTAAGTCTTTGGAAGGCATTCTATCAAAGAGAACCTTAGCATATTCCATATCCCCAGCCTTAACATATCCCTGAATCATACTCGTCCAAGAAATTACATTCCTTTCAGACATCTCATCAAATAACTCTCTTGCAAGATCCACTCTACTGTTACTCCCGTAACCTGAAATCATAGAATTCCAAGACACCAAATCTCTTTCCTCCATTCCATCAAAGACGCGTCTTGCCAAATCAACTTCACCGCATCTCATGAACAAATCAATCACTGCGTTTTGCACTATCAAATCAAAACCCAAACCACATTTTAACCCCAACCCATAAACCGCTTCCCCATCTTTAATCCTCATCAACCTGGCTAAACTCTTGAGAACCGATGCCAGGGTAAAATTCAAGGGCAAAATAGACTCTTTACACATCTGAGAAAACAAAGACAAAACTTCAGGGTAGTCTCGGTTCTCAACATACCCATGAATCAAAGCTGTCCAAAGAAATGCATTTGGTTGAGGAATTTGATCAAACAGCGCATGAGCATATCGGATGGTACCAAATCGAGCATAGAGCCTAAGAAATTTGTTGAGGACAAGATCCGATGAGGCAATCGAGCCTTCAATTAGGAGACGGGCATGGATGGATTTTAAGGGTTTAAGAGATCGGACTTTGCTGAGGGAGCGTAACGCGGAGTGACTCATTTCATGGCGCCAAAAATTGAGAGAGTCTTAACGGTCGTGAATTACAAGCATGTATAAAACTACTTTTCAAATGTTTTGGAATTTGAGCAATGGCTGGGCTTTTTTTGGCCCAAAAAAAGAAACTATGGAATATGGATGAGGTTCTAAAAATGGGCATTTGATAGTTTGAGCTAAAATCAGCTTAGCCGCTTAAATACCACCTTAAAGTTTATAAAGATTGCCACTTTGCACGACATGTTTTTATTTTGATCATATTGCACCATAATATTTTATTTTGGATACATTTTGCACCCTCTATGACGGAAAATGGTTATGGCGTCGTTACGGCGCTGATGTGGCATGCCACATAGGATGAAATCATGAAAATGTCACATGGCATGCTGATGTGGCAAAATTTTAATATTTTCTTTATTTTTTATGCTAACGTGGCATGCCGTATGGCAGTGTGTGATATGATCAAAATAAAAAAGTAGGGTGCAAAGTGTATAAACCTTAGGATGCATTTTGGTATTTAAGCCAATTATCTTTTATGAATTTTTTTGGGTGTGTGTTCGAATATGGAAGCAGAATTACAAGCTATAAGAAGAGGCCTGCAGCTTGCATGGGAAGGTGGTTATAGGAAACTTATTTGTGAATCAGATGCACTTGTAGCAATTGACCTTATTCAGAGAGGCAATGTGGACTTACACCCTCTCGGTTGCCTTATTGCTGATATTAGAAGTCTTCTAAGCAGAAATTGGAGCTGTACTCTACATCACACATATTGGGAAGGTAATTTTTGTGCG
Source organism: Corchorus olitorius (assembly GCA_001974825.2). Lineage (NCBI taxonomy): Eukaryota > Viridiplantae > Streptophyta > Magnoliopsida > Malvales > Malvaceae > Corchorus > Corchorus olitorius. The sequence continues at coordinate 66,613 of AWUE01015819.1, read as the reverse complement.
GATTGGTTAGCAAATGCTGCTTGAGAGTTGGATGATGAATTTGAATTTTTGCCTTCTCCTCCTGCTGCTATGAGGAATTTATTGGAAGCGGATGCTAGGGGTGTTGCCTTCCCCCGTGGTTTTTCTGTTAACTAGTTAATTTGACTGTACTTTTGTTACCAAAAAAAAATTTTTTTGGCCGTTTTTTTATGATTCAGTCATTTTTATGATTCAATCAATATATCGTCGAAAAGTTCAATGAATAGCAATATGTTTCGAGAAAACAGAAAGAGCAAAATTCAGTAAGGAAAATGAAGATACTCTTTCATTAATGAAATTCTTAAACACCAAAGAATGTTTGTCTTAGTTTGACTAGTTTTACTATAATTAAATGTGAGAATCCATCAGCTAGTTAAGCTTTCAATGTAAATTTTGAGTATAGTTTGCTTAAATCCAATGGTGTGACCATTTTCCAAGATTAATGTCCTCAAGTGAGAAAGACCCTTCAAAGAGCCTGCATAAATGGCTCACAACATAACTGGTTGTCGTTGTCCCCCTCGAGCAGCTTACAGGCTAAGGTCTTCAAGCAATCCGGGATGATAGCCTCACCATAGTAATCAACCCTAGGAAAAACTATAGAAGATGTACAAGAATTGTGCTGAATGCTAAGTTACAAGGTTTCTATAAAAAGTGCCTAGTTTGATTTCTCCCATAACAGCTAGCAGAAAGAACAGCAGAGACATCATACAGACCGCTTCACGTGCAGTTTATAACTCTAAACTCAAATTTATGCTCATTCTATCAACAGTTGCCGAGTTGCTCGAACCTATTGATTATAGTACACAAGCTGTCAAAGTGGAGAAGATCAATCAGCCATAAGCATCATGTTAAAAGCCCAAATCAGATAAAGTGTCGGACGGACCAGACAGTATTCATCAGTCAGTATCACCGATCTTTCTGGAAAATAGCACAAAGGAAAGAGCTGAGACCTGGTTTCATTATCTGTGTGGTTTATGGCACAAACTACCTCTCTGCTTCCCTCTCACTGGTTTCTTTAACATTGTCATCACTGCTGTCACCAGATGGTGATTGATTAGCACTTTGGTCAGAAACAACAATTACAGCATGGCTCTGAACCACGTTATCTTTTTGTTTCGCAGAATTATCTTCAGGAGGTGTATCAACTGTAGCTAGATATGAAATGCCATACTTCTGCCCATGTGTTAGTCCTGGGCAAAGTCCCTGTGAAATAAAGAACAAAAATTCTAAGAGAATGGAGGACAAACATAAACAGTAGTGGCTCCTCATTCATTCGCTATATTGCCATAAGAAAGCACATTAAAGTGATGACACTCTAGTTAGAAATAACAAAATTTCTATAGGACACATCTATAGTAGCCAATTTGTTTTGTGGTAAATTGTAAATGGAAGTCTGTAAGTAGATACCAAGAGAACAGACATTAATCTATAATTTTGTAACATTTCACTATCTAAGATTACCATCAACCTAATGGAAACCAAACAAAATATAGAATAGGGAAATAAAAGCCATTATGGTATACCTACATATGAATGAAAATATTTCAATACTAACCTTAATCAGCCCTGACACAGGAGATGCCTCAAGATGAGAAGATTGAAGTTGAAATCCAGTGTGAACCTTACTCCTAAAAACTCTGCTATCATTAGTTTCTTGAGAATCACCGGACGTGTCTGATGCATGAGGCTCTTGTTCAAAGCCATCACGGTTACAGTAGGCCCCAAAATATGAACAATGCTCTTGCACTAGAGATATTTGAGGAGTTGCAGGCAATAAATGTCCCTCTGTGCTAAATATGTACCTGTAAACGGAAATTTTCCACAAAAAAGAACATAATAAATTGTAGTTTCTTTTATGGTATATATGTGTAAAAGAAAACCCTGGGAAGCAGAAACCTTACTTGTATGGTCCGTTCTCAACAAGGTTCTCTGGACCCACAGCCAAATCGAAAAGGAGCCAAAGATATTTTACCTGAAATGTTGAGAGTTTATAAACAAAGATTATACAGGGAAGGAAAAGACTACAACATGATGAGAATGCCAAAGATTATCCACAGCGGGGAAGCTGAAGGAGAGGTAAGAAATTGGATTCTAGTTCAAACCGAACAAAATCCTGAAATCTATTTACTTAACAGGGCATATGGATAAATACATGCGAATTGGTACTTACTGTTTCTGCGAGGAAAAAGCTTTCCATGTGATCTTCCTTCTTGTGAAACTCAACATCTGATATGTGACAATAACCACAAGGGCATCTTGCCCCATATTGCAAGCTAGCAACCATGTCTCGTCCAGCATCCAGATATCTATGGTGGAAAAGATTCGTGAACTTTGCAATAAAAGAAGTGGGGAAAGAAGTTACAAAAGGAGCCTAAATAATAGTCATTCTGATTGACCTGGGATCTCTGGTGGCTTTGTAGAGCCAATATGTGCTTTCTATCAACTCAGGACGCAAGGGGTAACTCTTTTGCCCATGCTGTGAAAGAAACATGTATGCAATTTAGATGGATTGGAGATTATGTGCTTTCTATTAACTTGGATGCAAGGGGTACATCTTTTTCTGATGCTGAAAATGATATATTTTTAAACGAAGGAAAAAGGAGAGAAGCAATGGTCGTCAGGCAGAGACCTTCAATGGTGTTATGTCTAAAATCTTAACTGAGAACCATCATGGAGCAAATGACCCAATTTTGTAAAACAATGTGCTTTGGTAGAAAATCATATTTGATCATATTAAGATACACATAAAAAATTAGTAAAATTCTAATGAAATATCCTGATTGAGAATGGTAACAAAAGTAAAATATTATGATTCAGGTACCTGAACACTAAGCGTAGCAAGATTAAAACCTTCAGGAGTGAAACCATATCTTTTCCAGACACTGAAGAAGGCAGTATGTGTTCGAATAGCAGGATCAATGTCCCCTGCCAAAACCTTCCAAAAAGGGTAAACCTCTGATTATAAAAGTAAAACTATATATTTTGTAGTCTAGATTAGATAATGAAATTACAAAATAATAACCTGAAGGCCGGGCCAAAATGCCTGCAAACTATTAAACAATGGCCAGACAATAGCAGCAGAATCCATATTGACCTCTACATACCTAAATATAATATTTTTAAATGAAAAACAAACAAACAAACAAGAGACATGATAAAGTCAAAACACATAATGCAGGTAAAATGCCAAAAAGGTATACCAAAATAAGAAAAAGAATCAAATACAGAGGTGCACAAGAGTTCAAGTTTTACCAAGGATCATTGTAAAGATAATGCATAGCAGCAGTGTATGCTTCTTGGAAAATGAACAAATACTCTTCATCTCCAAACAGTAAATATGCCTGAACAGATATCAAAAAGGGAAGAGAAAGTTATCTCTATCGTTAAATTGTGATGACAAAGTTATGAGGTACAAGAATTTCACGTCATATGACAAACCTTCAGAAGATACTCGTAAAAGGAGTCAATGCTTGTCCCTATTCCAGCATCCTGCAAAGCAGCATAAAATCAGTTAGACAAGGCCAGACATTGATTGGCAAACATTGTAGGAAAAGCTCTGGAAGGCCAATGAAATGGTCCAGTAAGTGGTCAATGGGTTAACAAGTGAACGACACTTGTTTTTCCAGTTTAGTACATGTTCTTAATTGTCTAAATAGTTCTTCTTCAATGTCTAAATATCAGTAAGGCAATTTGTAGGGAAATTCTACAAAAGAGGATATTAGTTCTCGACTTCCTTTTAAAATTACTGAGAAAAAAGGGTCTAAAAAAGGTCTCATAGGACAACAAATTTTCTAAAAGAACATATAAAAACGACATTGAAAGAAGTTCAAAACTAAACATCTTTCTTCTGTAAAAGATTACACAAACTAAATAATTGTAAAGAAGCAATGGCAGCACAAATTTTAATCTTTTTCTAGTCCTTTTAAATACGAAGAATATCTGAATGTAGCTAATAAAACAACAGAAACACATGGCCCTTGATCATGTATGTGACTACTATAAAACAGCATTACCTTCTGTGTCCATTCACCAGTAAAGACATTGATGTGAGCTCCAACTAAATTAAGTTTTGAACGGCGAGCCCACAGTCCTCGCACGGCATTCTTGGTAACTTGCTCAAAAACTGCATATATATTATAAAATAAACATATTTCAAAAGTGAATGCAAATATTAACACTCCTTACAATTGGTAACAGTGAGTAGATGTTCATCACTTGACTCATTGCAAAGTCTAAATTAACGAGCTTTCATTTAAGTGTTTCCAAACCACTTATTTTGCCAGCCCAGTCAGATTGTTATACCAAACTTTAAGCAAACCAATCCAGAGTTTCTCTTCAGTTTTCTTGTCTGTTATTATTTACACATTCTTACCTTCTATATCTTCTACCTTTCAGTTATGAACAATTAGAACCATCTCTTTCATGGACTAAATTAAACAGAAATATTATAACTGAGGTTCTCAATTTTTGCATGGTAAATGTACTAGTGCACCATGGAAAACAGTGGCACCCTGATCTCTTCCCCATTTTGAGAGGCAGCAACACTTACTAGGATTGTTTGTCAAACAGCTTAGCACTCCGAATTCAAGTGTCAAAGTCCCACCACCAGCTGTAGATGTTATCTGAACAAACAAAATTTGGTAGTTCAGATTACTTATATAACAATATAATATACAAGAAAAGGGCAATCATACAGGATTATGCACATCACAGAGTACTGATAACATTGGACTTTAGGGTGTGGCACAATACATTGTGGGACAAAGGGCAACTAGCAAAAGCTACATTCGGGGTGACAATGAGAAAATTACAAGAACTAAATAAATATATCATCACTTATTCACTTGGGAGATAATAGGGGCATTGCCTTGCTTTCATGTTCATCAACTCCATATTTTAGGTTAACAGATCCAAATGGGATTCCTGCAATACAAAATAGCTGGAGATAGTCATAATAGGATACCCTATCCAGTATCAGCCAACTTGTGCATTTGTGCATCTCAATGAAACAATTGTCCACAAGTGATACCTGTAGGTGTGTCAAATGCAGGTAATAATCTGCGGGCCAGGTCCTCAGCTAAGTAAAGTAATTGATTGTCATAGGAAGGAATTCTCATGCCCTGTAATTGAAATGAGCATGATATTTATTCTAATAAATTAAAATATTGATAAGAAATATTTGATGGAGGTGGAAATTGATCTTACCGTAGCATAATCACTTGCAATAAGATGAGCAGAAAGTAAACCTCCAAGGACACGAATTGTGGTCTCAAAAACAGAAACTGTTTTGTTCTGAAATATAAAAGCAAACTCCCAAGTTTAGATTGATGACCATATTTCCAAAGACCAAAAGCAGTATACATAGACAACCAAAAATCAATTTGAATAAAATCCTAAACACCATTTTATTGAAATTTGAATAAAATTGGACAATAAAAGCAACTTTTAACATAGATGGACTTTATTAAGGCCTTCAAATAGATCATATCTCCAAAATCATGGAAATTAAACGGGTTGTCTCTTTTATCTCAAGTCTCAAGAGATGATGAGCACATGCTTTGGATGCTGGGTTTGCAAAGGCCATATACAAAATTAGACAACGGCTATTAGAACATTAATCTATTACCACAATAGGTTGTTACCGCCATGTATGTTGCATTTAAAAGTATAAAAGAATGGTAACTTTTATCAATTCACAGAGATCAAGCTTCTATTGCATTAGTCTTTAAGAGTAATCAAGGAGGTCTTTTCAAATCAGAGATTCGACTGTCTAAACCAAGGATGTAAGTCTAACCTAACCTTCAATAGTATCAAGGTACATAGCAAAGTTTCCCATATTTAAAACAGACCAATACAAAACAGCACAAAAGTTTATGCAAAAAATATTACTCACTATATCAAACTGAAGATTTTTACCAATCCATTCAACAGATGCAGTAAAGCGTTCTCTGTCTCCAAGTAAAGCCAGTGTGTCTAGAGAATCAATCTGCAACAACAGCATAGTGGCCACATGAAAAAGCAGTTTAATACACAATCTCAATCACAATATGAAGGGAACAACCAAAATACTTAAGATTGTACCAGTGTCAAGGCATAACCACCGAGTGTATCTTCCCCTTCACATGATAGAGGTCTTAACTCATCAAGTGGAAATGCATGCTCCATATATCCATCAAAAGCATGATAAAACATTTCACGCACCTACAGCACCCAAAAGCAACAACATAATATTCCATCAGACATAAGTGATACAACACATTCGACTCCGATCTGTTCATTGATAATTTGTAGTTTAAAGGTCGAATATTGACTTCAATTTTCATTGAACATCATAGGAACCAAGTATTCACACACAATGTAAACTTGACAGTATATATTTTGCCAAACTGGGTTCTGTTAATTTTGACTTAAGATACATTCCCATCATCAAAGAACCCTTAAAAATTCAACTATCAATCACAAAACAAGCAAACACCATGAAAATCTTCAAATGCCAGATCAGTAAAGACACAAAGACTATCACTCACTAATGAGTATAAATCGCGATTCAATAAATTCTAAATTCTACCATCTCTTTAAGAGCAAAAACCTTGTACTTAAATGATAATTTAAAAAAGGGAGAGGAAAAAATTGTTTCTTTACCTCGTCTCTGAGCTGCTTGGCTTCCTCGGGAGTGACACCTTCTGCCACTGCTTTGTGGAAGAAAGACAACAAAAGAAGTAAAAGAAACGGATAAATCAAGTTCCAAGCTTTCATTTTTCGTTAAATTTCTATATCTCCTTCTTTATTAGGATCTCGGTCTTAACATCGGTTTTAGCTGAATTCTTCTGTGTCTTTTTTTTTTTTTTTAATTAGGCAGCTTTTTTTGTTTTTTAATCTAAAGAGCAGAAGGAAACTCTGTCTGGTCTGGGCTTACTTCGGCTGGCCGGGGTTTTTAGTAGAAATTGAAAAGGGACATTTATCAAAAATAGATAAACACAGAACAAACAAAAAATACGTTACATGACGTAATAAAATGTTGTATATTTAGTATGCTTAATATTTTGTTTTGTGAAAACTAATTACTAATGGTTGTTTAATTATGGCAAAAAAAAATGGTTGTTTAATTTGAGTTAAATTCAACTTTTTTTAATTCATCAAAAAATCAGCTATTTTAAAATATTAAAAAAATATATACATTTTTTGCCCAAAAACTTTTTTTGGTATATTTGCATATAAATAAACAGAGAAAAGCTCATACTAATACAAAAGCCAAAAGAAAGAAAAAAAGAAGGATAAAAGCTCATAGTAATAAATAACTTAACTTTATCCACAGTTTTACTTTTTAAGTTTTTTTTTTTTTTCAGATCTAAAACTTGTTTTTTTGCTACATATCTAAAACTTGTTTTAATTATACTACAATTTATTATCACCAAAAAATATAAAAAAAAAGGTTAAAAATGGTGATTCATGAGCTTCATATAGGCAGAATAAGAGTTTTGAAATTCTCAAGGACCAAGGGCTCAAATCAAGGCCCCTTCGGCCGTTCGAGTTTACAATTGCTGCTTACAGTTACAACACCTTTCATTTAAATCCATTTAAAAAAAATTTAAGATAAACTTAATTTCGGTGAAAGCAAAAATTGAAACTATTCTTAAATTTGTGTAATTACAATACATAATACTACAAAAAGGTTCCAACTTTCAAAGGAGGAAGCTGCTCCCATTGCCACCAATATAATTCCATCTCCAAAACCAAATTTTGATTGTCATGGATCATGTGATCCACCAAAGCTAAGTCCATTACTCCACTTCATGCCTGCAAATGAGAACAAAGCATAAATTTGAGAGTTACAAAATGATTTTAGCTCACAAGACCTTCAGAATGATGGAAGACAGACAACCAATTTTCCGGCTTACATAAAGTAGGAGAAAGAACCCTAATAAGGGAAAGGTACATCTGTATCCATTTAAAGTAAACTATCTTCACTACCATTAAATTATCAGTGAAAGTGCCAATGAATCTTAGTTTAAGCATCTTGGCAATATAACAAATAGTCCATGGCAAAAGGAAATGCTAAAAAGGATAACAATTAAACACTAGAGTCTAGACCTGAACTCATGATAAACAAACCTGTTGTTTTCTCTTTTTCGGCCTCCTCTTTCTACGTGGTTTGCGAGCATCAGAATTGGAACTTAAATTACTACTATTTCCTGTCTTTGAATTTGAGGACCCCCCTGCCTTAAAGGAAGAACCACCTCTGCTATTTGATGTGTTGCTAGATGTGGACATTTCAGCTCTTTGGATGGATGAATTTCGGCTAGATGAAGCCCCAAACCTTGATTTTCCACGTACTGAATTTGAAAAAGATTTAGTTGATGGCCTGGGAGGTGGCATTAAAGCTCTTGCAGACACCTGTCTCTGTTAAAAGATGCAGCAAGCAAAAGCAAGGTGAAAGGAAAAAGGTCAAAACAATTGATATTGATTATATTTTTTTTTAAAATGCAACTAGCAAATTAAATACTGAACCTGATTTCTTTCGTCACTAGACATGCCAGATGCTGCTTTGCCTGAAGCACTAGAAGCCTGCTCCCTGCACACAAGTTCCAATTTCATTGTGTCAAAAGGAGTTAAGGCGGGGGTCAAGATTCCTGGTTGAGCTACAAAAAGTTTGCAGTAAAAGGCCAAATTTAAATCTGAATAGGACCTACTGCTTCTGCTAACCACAGAATCAACAGTGATAACAAGTCTATATTCATGTTAACATAAGTTTTAATGGCAATTTTATCAGTCCTTTGGTTCTGTAACTTTTCCTGGTTCTAAATATGACATACATAATCAATGAGGGGAAAAAATGCCATAAACTAGATAACAGTTGATGCTAACCATCAACATAAGTAGCAAATTTTAAGTTGAATACTTCAACTCGTAAATGTACTATATGTACCTGGTACTTTTATCTGTCCATTCATCATCGGCATCAGCCTCATCACTAGAGGTTCCACTCAAAAAGAAATCATCATCACTCAAATCCAACAGCCCATCATCCTCACTCCCTGTCTCTGTTAAAGGAAGAGCAAACAGAAGATATAATCCTTTTGAACACGACGATTCAACAAGAACATCTAAACAGGTAAAACAGCATAAACTGAGAGAAAACATGATACATTCATAACTTGCCGAATAGTTTTTAGCCACAAACATGATCAAAAGATTCTACAAAGTCCCAGTTTGCAAACATTACATGGAAGAGTTTTCTTTGAAGAGGTTAGGTATACCATATTCCATACCATGCTATTAATGAAATGAGTCACTTCATACAGGATTACATAGTAGCTATAATAAAGAGCTGTAGTGCTGTACCTTCTAAATCTTTCCCACTAGCAGCGGCAGCAACTAGGTTAGCTTTTATCTGCTTCCGCAATCTATTTCTTCTATCAACTACATCCGAATCTTCACCTCCCGTAAATAATGAGACATACTTCTCAGTCTTGGGGAAAAACTGCATTTCAAAGAAAATACAAACTTCAGCTTTGCATAGATTCTATAAGCATAGAAACATCTATAGGCTATAGAACATCCCCGACAGGATTCAGGTTCACATGGTCGGTTAAACTATAAAACCTAATAACATGGCAAAATCATCTAAATTTCATTCAAAAGAATGCAAATTCACCACTCGAAATGCTACAACCTTACCCTAACATATTCAAGATCTTCTTTCAATTTCGAAAGCTGCTCAGCAATCTCCGCGTCTTGTGCCTGACCGGATGAAGTCCGCTGCAGCTTCTCTAAACGCCTTATTCTCCTCTCTATCTTTCTTCTCTCTTCAAAAACAATGAAGACACTATCAAATTAATGATTTACTTCAAAATAAACTGAAAAAAGTCATAACAATGAACAAAAGCCAGCAGCAATTTATTCTTTTTACCAAAAAACTTTATCTTTCTGTCACGCAAGAATATTTTTCGTTCCACAGCGAGCCGGGTATGGATTTCTTGTTGTTTCTTAAGACCTTCTAACTTCGTTTCTTGAGCCTCCCTAACTTCAGGCGGAAGATCCTTATTTTACATGATATATAAAATGAAAAAGAAATTGAAAGTCAGAGAACTTAATATCAAACTAACAACCCTAAAATGAAAATCAAACAAACAGAATATGGTAAGCGAGTAACAAAAATTAAAAATAAATAAATAATAGATGAAGAGTACCTTTCGAAGCATGCGTTCAATGGAACGTATCTGGTTCTTGAGAGAAACGGCTTTTGGCTTTGGTTTCTTATCGACGCCGGGTCCCTTTGATCGCCGACCAACGCGCTTCCCCTCCGCCACGCGCCGCTTACCATAGCCACCGTGGGCCATGTCTCTTCCTTTTTTTTTCACTTTTTGTCACTGTCCGTAGAGGCGTAGAGAGATGACGAGTTTGGGGTTTTCCTTTATTTTGTTATTTCAATTTTTTTTTTTAATATAAGAAATAAATTCTGGGTTTCCTTTTTGCTCTTGCCCACTTGCCCACTTGCCCTAACTAAGAAGATCTTCTGGACCTCAAGTAGGCCAACTAAAACCCACTATGAAGCCCAAAAACAATTAAATTCCAAAACCCAATAGAAGAACAAATCCAAACTTGGAAAGTGTTTTTTTTTTGGCCTAATGTTTAAATTGGGCTTAAACCTTTACAAAATTGCTCAATTTGAGGCTAAACCTTTAAATATGACCAATTTGAGCCTAAATGTTAGCAAATTGCACCAAATTCGGGCTATTTTGGACGGAATTATGGCAGTGAAATGCATGAGTCGTTACTACAATTCCAAATTTCCGTCCAAAATAGGCCTAATTTGGTGCAATTTGCTAACGTTTATGCCTAATTTGGTCATGTTTAAAGGTTTAGGTTCAAATTGAGTAAGTTTGAAAAGGTTTAGACCCAATTTGGATATTAATCCTTTTTTTCCATAACTTGAAAATGTTGAGGGTCGTTTGGCATCGTTTTCGTTTTTTTGTTTTTGTTTCGTTTTCGTTTTGTTTTTGTTGCGCTGTCAATTTTTGAAAACAAAAACATGTTTGGATATACAATTTGGTTATATGTTTTTAAATAAAAAGTAAAAAAAAAATGGTTAAAAAACAAGTGAGTTATTGTTCATCATTATGCTTCTGTGTTTTGGAAGGGTTTTGGAAAAACATGAAAACACAAAATTCTTGCTTCCACTTTTTTCCAAAACACTGCTTCTGTTTCCAAAATTTTTGAAAACGGAAACAACCTGCCAAACATGTTTTCACTGTTTTGTTTCCAAAAACAGAAAATTGGCAACAGAAAACAGGAAACGGAAACGATGCCAAACAAGCTATCTTATTCATTTATTTATCAAAGTTTTTGGTGTAAAAAAACTCGAGTTTCACTTAATGGAAACAAATATTGAAACAATTGAATCATATATCTTCTCTTATTTTCACGATTTTTTTTTTTAAACAAGCAGTATAATAGCAATTAGTTATGAGTAAAACCCCGAGGGAAAGATACTCCCCTAGCATCAGCATCCAACAAAGTCTACAACCCATCTGGCGGATCAAGTAACAGCTCAAAGTCGTCATCCAGAACACATGCAACATTAGCCAATTAATCAGTACAAAAATTACTTTCTCGGTAGGTATGCTATAAAGAACAATACCACTCCCTGCTCAACAAAAATCGAATATCCATGATAAGGCTTCCTAGAGGGTGTAAAGCAACATCACTTTTCTGTATAAGGTCTATCGCAACCAGAGCATCAGTCTCACAAACGATCTCTCTATATAACCACACTCCCATGCCACCTGCAAACCTCTTCTAATAGCTTGTAATTCGGCTTCCACATTCGAACATACACCCAAGTGTAACTCAAAACCTATAAGGCAGGAACCTAGTGAAGATCGTATCAAACCTCCAGCACCCGCAACCCCCGAGTTCCCTTTAGCTGCACCATCCGTGTTTATTTTTACCACCCCATCATCAGGCGGAATCCATCTCACATGAAAACCAACATTTGCCGGAGGCTTGACTTTGGATAAAGCTTGCATGATTTCCACCGCCGTAAGCATAATGTTGGACACAATAGGTAGGGGTGCAAATGAACAGGGTATTCGGTGAACAGCTCGTGTTCGTGTTCGGTAAAAACTCGTTTATGTTCGTTTGATAAGATAAACGAACGAACACGAACACAATTTTAGTGTTCGTTTAATAAACGAGTCGATCTCGAATAAGGGGTGTTCGGTTCGTTTATGTTCACGAACAAGCTCGATTATGTTCGTTTAGTGCTCGTTTAATAGATCGTTTAAAACTCGTTTATGTTCGTTTATATTATATATTATATATATAATAATTATATTTTTATTTATATAAATATTAAAATATGTATATAATTATATTTTATTCCATATAATATAAATAATATATTTATTCCAAATAATAGATGTATATAAATATTTTTTGCTAATTACAATTTGTTCGTGAACAGACTCAATTAGTGTTCATGAACACGTTCGTGAAGTGTTCACGAACAAGTCTATTTAAACGAGTCGAACACAAACGAACACGAACACAACATTAATAAACGAACACGAGCTCGAACACCCTTTCCAAATTTTAAACGAACACAAACCGAACTCGAACAAGCTAAATGTTCACGAACATGACTGTTTCATGTTCAAACTCGTTCGAGTTCGGCTCGTTTGCACCCGAGCTCACCTCTAAGGATATCTCATCATCTCTTATTGTAAATTCACACCGCCTCGTCCAAATTCTCCAAAAAGATGCTGCAAAAGTAATTCGCCACTCTACTCCCGAGTGAAGAACTAGCGAGGATAAGTTCTCATCTAACCAATCGAGCAAGGGAACATGAGACGGGGCCTTCCCAAACCACTTCCAGATTTTGAATCTCGCAAAACATGGATTATAGTTTCATCTACCGAGCCACAGAGCTTGTTTTACATTTACACATTGAAATTGAGATTGTAAAATAATTAATTTTACTTTAAGATAATATCTCTAGTCTTCTTTATTGGCCAAAGATAATATCTCTAGTCTAGAAATTTGTTTTTTCATTATAAAGTATAAACTAGTTTTGACAAAGGAATAGCAAGTGCATGGTTGTCAAGAAGACAAAAGGCTATTGATTTTCTTAGAAATTTACAACATTCGTGGATACAACATTTTTGGTATGACAAATTGACAACAATCTGTATGTACTTCACTAAGCTTAAATCCAAAACTCCAATTCTCTCTATCCCTGTAATGGTTTTCACAGGGCTCCTTACTATGAATGAAACTAAGAAGATAGTTTCAACTCAACTAAGTGCAAAGAGTTCATCAAAGCCGACGGCCAAACGCCCTTGGAACCTTGAAAATTATTGGCAGAAAAATGCAAAGAGGAACAAAAATGACGACTTGTGTTATTTGCAGTTTAGACAACAATGGGTTGTTCTCCTTCAAGCTCGGATATAACGATCAAGTGATCTGTCATCGCTAGGGAGATAGGTTCTGACTTCGGAGTTGGGTTAATAACCTGCATTGTAAGTTCGTAACCAATATAATAAATATTAGGTATGAAACCAACCTGTTTAGAACCAAACAAAAGTAAACTGTTCTTCATACCTGTTTGTTGTCTTTTATATATCCTATGGCAACTTCTTGTCGCAAACATGCCCTCTCAGATAGCTCAGAGAATGATGGGTTTTCACCCTCTTTCATGTAGAGGCTAATATCCTGTCAAGAAAAGTAGAGAAGTAGCAGCTGAGATGTTTTCTTCATAACATATAAACAGAAAAATTTGACTCTGAGGGTATCTCTCATTAACTAGTTTCGACGTGTGAAGAGAAAATATCGATTAAGATGATCTAACAGGTCAACGTGTCTTTCATGAGATGCCAGATTATTGCAAGAAATTGTGATTCTGCTACCTAACTGACAAATAAGATGACACTAAAAAACTCTCCTGTAACATGGTGTATAGTACTTGGTTTTATATGCTATGATAAAGCAGATTGCTTTAATGGTAATAGCCCTAGTCTATCCTCTTCAAACACCTAGTTATCCCATCCATTTTCAGTATAAGTTCAAAAATGAAAGTCCTGCATCAGAGTAATTGCATTTACCTTCACATATATTTCATCACCCTCGGCATCCAAAATGTCTTTCCACACCTCATTCAGTTCACTGTGTTCTGCCACTGTCATGAACAACATACAGTTATTTCTCAAGATTACACATGGAAGCAAAATATAAACTCTGCTATATATGGCAACAAAGCTTCAATACCTTGAGCTGTTACGAGACTCATCACTTCCTCTGCCGCAATATAAGTCAGGGACGGCTTGATTCTTGTAACCTGCAGTGTTTGCAGGATTTACATAATATGTAAATTAAAAAAAAAAACTTAGAAAAGCAGAGATAATATAAGAAACTGTCAAAATCACTGCGAAGAACATATTACTTGTTTTCCCAATTTTGAGTCACTAATCTCGGCAACTAGATTTTGCACCTGAAGAACAATCAATTGTTAATACATAATTTCTCACAAAATTGTTACTCATAATATTAAAATTAACAATCATAGCTGCTCTTGATTAGTTGAATCTCAAAAAATGCTTTCTCTTAGCCAATAACACTCAAATAGCAAACTTCAATATCCTGAGGTTCTTGAGATTATATTGAACCAAACTCACCATCACTCCAAGTTTGTTGCAGATATTTTCAGCAAGAAGAAGAGAGTATGCAGATTGCTTGTCTGCCCTAGATGGTTCTGAAAAGAAAATAGTTAGTCAAAGGATAAGTTCAGAATAGAAATATCATCTGTTCAATGATCATTACCTCCAACAAGCCATTCTCTATCAGAAATCACAACAATAGATAAAGGAATATTCTTGCGGTCTTTCTTGACAGAATTATGCATATTTATAATGGTTTCCTCCAAGGTATCATAGTTCATGGGGTTTCCAATCTGCAAATCATTGAAACAAAATGACAGTTCAGAAGGAAACAGTAAAAGGCTTCCATTCTTCTTCTTCCCACCCAGAAAAGAATATACTGCAAAGTCCCAAGTAATCAACTGAATGAGACAGTACCCTATGGGAGACTTGAACATTTTTTAGCTTTCCTAGACCAGACATGGAGATTGCCTTATTCCTTTCTTCTAATGGGACATCTGATAATATTTCCTGCACATTTACAGGCAATAAGATGAAAAGTAAATAGTTGATAGCACGTGAATAGTCTAAAACTTCACAGATGGAAAGCAACAAAATTCTTTTCCAATTAAGCATCAAATAATAATGAGTAATGATGCTATTTTATTAAAGGGCCAAGATGTAACGTGACTGAGGAGGAAGAAAGAAAAAAAAAGAGCACCCACTCTGACATTATGCACATCAATGCAAAACTCAGTTCACAAATATTTGATTTTCGGTAACCACTTGATTAACAGTGTGTTTGGATAAATTTTTTGAGGGATCAGTAAAGGACATGATAGGATGGGAAATGAGGGTTTTTTAAAGGAAAGGAAGGGAAGGACCAATCCTTGTTTGGATTGTTTAAAATATAAAAAGTAAGGAACATGAGGGATCACCTAACATTTAATAAATAAAAACTTTGTTGGTCCTTGTTGGTACTCCAATTTGGAGTACCAAAAAAGGTGGACTTATAAGGATCAGGAAGGACCAAAATTGGTCCTCCAAAACCCATGGACCAAATCTAATTTCCAATCCAAACATGGGTCACTAATTAAAAGGACCTCCCATCCCGTCCCGTCCCTTACTGGTCCCTCAATCCAAACACACTTAAAGTCAGATGAAACATATAGGTACTTAAGGTGAAAAAGGCCTCTCTAGTCTCCATTATTGATATTCTCAAAAACTTTGAAATATGAAACTCTTAACATCCCAGTTCCGAGAAAAAAATATAAAAGCATACCAACACACTTCCAGGGCCGAGATAATTATCATACTCTTCGATCATTTGAACAACATCTGGGCGCCACCCAAGCAGAAGTATGCATTCTTGGGGCCCTAGATTCCAATCCGATGCCTACTTTGCAACCAAAAGCATACATAAGTGAATTTCCCAAGTGTTGGATTGGATGCTATCAATTGCAGCACTTATATGCTTGGGAAACATACCTTTGACCCGCGTTTATTGGGGCGTTTTACAATATTTGAAAGTCGTCTCAATTCTAAAGCATGCTTTGGAGTATCAGCATTGTCTTTGACAACTTCCAGAGTCTGGAGTGTATTGGTTTCATCTTTTACAACATCTGAAAGTGTAAGTTGTTGTTTTGCTGTCTGATTAATAGGCGCAATTAACAATATCTACATGGACAAGAGAGAAGTATGTAAAGAAGCGTACACATATGATCAGGGAAGGAATGCATAAACTAGAAATTCATTTAAACATTTCAAGCAAAATCTTGGGAAGCACTCATATCCCTCCGTGTCAAGAAGGTCACACAACTAGTCATGAACTCACAGAAAGTTGCAAGCATTTTGATGCACGGACATGACCATCTATTTTTACTAAAAATTTGATCAAGTGTAAAAGATTTAGATTCTCTGATAACTTTAAAATAGTAGTATATAAATATAAAAGTTCGAGAAGTAGTAGTCTACATACTTTGTCAGTTTGTTGAAGAATTTCATCATCCCTGGGGTGGAAGTATATCTTACCCATTCGATAAAGACCACAAACAACTGCCTGAAAAGAAACCAAGATAAGAAAACTGTATGGAAGTTCTTGCCACTGGTGAATACAAACTTAAGGTAACATTATCACCTCTCGAAACCCCTGTCGTACTTGTCTATACGTTAGTCCTGTCAGACTAGGAAAATGGCAAAGATTGAATACATTTTCTGCAATAACATGATACTAATTAGTCTTGGAGCAGAAATCTGTAACATAATAATATGTACAAGTCCCACAAATGGATCCTTCAAAATTTCTTTGATGTGTTTGAAAAGAGCCTGTGGAAAGAAGTTCTTAGCACTGGTGAAATTGTGTAGGTCAAGCTAAAAAGATTTTAAAATAGAGAAGAAATAATGGGAAACATGCTGTCCTGTAACCAATTTCCAGATTATGGACCATCCCAAAAGTGGAAAAGTTCAAGAGCTTCTGTCTCGGTTTTTTCTCCAAAAACAGGACAAATTAAAAAAAAGGGGGGGGGGGGGGGGGGGGGGGTTCTATAAACATGCATGGAATCGTAATTTTTAAGCTCTCATTATCTTTCCCAATTTTTATGATTAAAAAAAAATCAATGAGAACTCATACTATACTTCGATAATTAAGCAAATGTCTGTAGATCTTTATGAGCCCCTTCTGCCGAGAACATTGAACAAATAATTTAGAAGTGACATTTTCTACTGGCTCTACTTTAACTCCGGAGATTGACTTCAAGAGCTCACATGTATTGGAATTCGAAACCTGCATTATAAAAATGCCAAATTACACTTGACTTTAGTAAGAAAAATATTAGTGTTATTATTCTTCTAATCATACAAATGGACATACCTCAACAATAGTGGGGACAGATTCCATCTCAGGAATCGGTTGAAGTGCTAGTACAGAGAGAAATGCATCAGTATCAACTTCATACCTAATAATCAATTAATAAACTGCTGTCACTAAACTTCCCCAGAAGAAAACTGTCTGAATTGTACACTAACCAAATTAAGCTTGCATAAGCTAGATTAAGATGTGCATACAAGAGCTTATGAAAGAAGAAAAATAAACTGACATTTTCAACTGCCTCTACATGACCAGTAGTATAGAAAACTAAAAAGAATATATGTCTTTTAAGTTGATAGATGTCTTACTTATCTCCTTTTGTGGGCAATATGATAATGGCACGTGCCTTATTGGCTGCTGCTCTTTCGAATGATTTTGTCAAACTAAGGGAGCAACTGCACAAGCAGAACCAATGTTTAAGAGCGGAAGCATAATGACAACAGATCATTCTAACTCAACCTAATCAGAATATATATCCATCCCACAATGACAACTGATAAATTCTAATAAGATTACGAAGATTTAAAAGTGTTTTACACTGGTTGTCTATGCTTCAAAATGGCTATAAAAGGGGAATGAAGGTAGAGCTTGTGTATTTGGGGTGAAAGAGGACACAATTCTTATACCTCTTTGTAAGGATATCAATATGGTTAAGATCCTTGGCAAAGTTGTCAGCTAGCTTGTCCATTTGCTTCCTTGGAAGATCTGACATAAGAAGAATTCTCTGCTTCCTGTGAGACATAAGGAAAGCTGATAATTACACTTGCAAAATAAAAGTTAAAAACAAACCTCCTATGTCACAGTGTCATATTTACCTGGCTGTAGCGGTACCTAAACGCACAGCAAATTCATGATATTTATTTAGCTGCTTCAGTATGAAAGCCAGACGACTGTTTACACCACAAATTATGATATGATCAGTCTCCAAAACTTGCATTTGAGCACCTTCCCTGAGTCTTTGCATGTTGTTCTGCCACCCAAAAACAAGATGCCTAGGTACTTAAGAAAAAGAGTCAAGGGCATGTAAGCATAATAAGAGCTATTAGAGAAAAGGAAATGTAAAACTAGCTCATCAGAGGTACTTACTCTAAATTGTTCAGTCATTGTGCTTAACAACCGAGAATAAAATAGAATGCCCCATACAGCAAGAATAAAGCCAATAACACGTTCAATACGCGTTCTTTGCTGTAGATCAAGACATGAAAATGTTTTTCAGACACTAATTTCAATTCAATTTCGTAATGATACAAGCTATATGAAAGCAATCATGTCTTAAGGCAACCAAATGATTAGATTCACAACAAACCACGCACTTTTAGATGAGTCGATGATGAACACAAGCATGCCCAAGCCTCCCAGACGCAGTCCTCCAGAGACTGTGTATTTCCCCTATGTTATTCAAGGCATAGCTACCAAATTAGCAAACAAGAGTAGCATTATAGCTATTAATCCACAAGGGAGTTGGCAATTGGCAGCAAATAAACTATTATTTTCATGCAGGAAGATGATTAATTAAAAAGAATAAAACTAAAACAAGAAGTGACCAAAAGGCTTGACCCCGCTGGTCATGTTCCCACCATAAGGGTGGGTGAGTCACATGCAGACCAGTATACAAGTTTCATGTCATACTTTGGTGGCTTATTCCATCAACAAATTCCTTGACAAAAGAAGTAGTACGGCATTAATATCAATCATTATCCAACTTGTCCAATATAGCTTTCATCAAGTAGCAGGTTGTCTAAAACAATATAGGGCAAATCCATCAACCATGATTAATTTCCTAAAGTATGTGCCATTCTTTTTCAATATCTAATGAAGTTACAATATAGAAAATAAAAAGGAGCAACTATATGGGATATTACTAAAGAAAAAAAGAGAGAAACAACAACGTTGCAAATATTTACCATGACAATAAATATGCTTACACTCTACAACCTTTCCCATGGTCCTGTACTTTCGATGACTCCAAGATATTCCGAGACAAAATAAAAGGAAGAAATGATCATTTGGCACGAAGCAGGAACTATTGGTTCAAGTACCAAGAGGAAAAAAAAATCTGATATGTATAATGACTTCTTTTTCATCTTTTTAACCTTTCGTCCTAGTTAGATTTTGAAACCCAACGAAGACAATGTTCATTCTGATGTTTCTTAGGAACATAATCTAAAAGTCATCAGGAAAATTAAAAGGCAATAAAACTTCAGGAAGCCTAACATCCCATTCAACCTAAACATGCCACAATCATATTAAATATAAACTAATATCAAAGTAGTAATTAAGATTGATTGTACATTACCTAAACTTGAAGAACAGGAAACCACCTAATACAACAAATGAGAAGCATGCTACAATGAGAACCACAAGAAACCTGCAAATGGTTGAAAACAAGTGAATCGCTCAATTCTGAGAGGTCCATGCAGATTTAAGAAGTGAACAGAGTTTATATACATTAAACAGAACACAGGCAACACAAACAACTATTAACTTGCAACAAGTACTATTCAGAAGAAGCAGGTTGATTATGACTGTAGAAAATTTACACCTTTTGGTTCTTCCAAGATTTTAAACTATCAGAAAACATAATTCATATGAAAATGACAAGGTTTCTATGAAAATCTGAGTAAGATTTTCTACTTTCAAATTCCACATACTTAGTTATTGCTTTTCAGTCTTTATAATTAACCAATAATTATCAGACTGAAAGCTTATATTCATAAGTCGGAGTCAAACTGACACTACGTCTTCTGACAGTCCACTGGGATGTTCAAGTTGAGACAAGATGGGTCTTATACCCACCAACAGACAAGAGGTGCTAGGCTTTCAAGTTTTGGACCATTAAAGTCAACAAGACTTTGAATCCATGATACCAATGAGACCTAGAAACCCAGACTAACTAGCATTATAGATTTTGATCCCTGACAAAGCTGCATAAATATCAAGCTAATCTGAAAAAAGTTTTCATGCCTAATAAAAGGGATCAGTCATCAGAGTCTTGGTAAGGCAGATCCTCAGAACGGATCATACACGATACTATTCGTCAGTATTTGCTGACAACGCAAACATCCTTAATTGTAGAACCTGCACTTTTGCACCAAAATGGCCATACTTTTGTCATTGCTGACAATGGCCAATTAACAATAAATCCAGCCAAAAATTATAGTAATTGACCATAAATTAAACCAGAAAAACATAGATGGTATGTTTCACATACGTGGCAACATTTTTCTCCAGTTGAATGTTGAATAAATACAGTAATCGTGCAAAGTTCCATTGAATATCCTGAATCGAAGGCAAGGACACATCCAATTTAAGAGGTGTTGGTTTATTCAAGGAATTGGATATGCAGGCAAAAGGTAAGCTTGTAGCCCCCAAAGTCTGAAGCAGGTGTGGAAATGAGCCTTGGAACATCTTAATTAATGTGTTGACAGAATCCAATTGCATCAATCTCAGTAAAATAAATGATGACATAGTTCCCGTGATCAGTTTATTTTGGTGACCCTGCACCTGCAGTGATGACAATAAAGGAAATTAGGACATCATAAGCCTTAGCTTATCCCCATCAACCTTTTGGCGGCACCCTTCAAGTAAAAAAATAATTACATAGCAAGTTTCAAGTTTCAACGAGAAAAAATAATGATAATGTAGAAATATTAGGCAAAGTAACCATGCCCCCTCACTGTAAAACATGTTGTACACTAAAGCAGATGAAATAAGATGCGCAAGCAGTCATTACTGCAAGCTTCCACTACATTGACAGCATCCAAATGAACAAGGCAATATTAAGCATTTCAACTCTTTTAGCATCCAAGATTTAGGCCTCACCTGAGAACTATTTTGCAGGTCCATCCTAAAGAATTCGACATTTGAATTATTTGAAACATTATCCAGCTTATCTGTTGTTCTTTGACAAGTAACCTTGCATTTTCCTGGAGAAGGAAAGCTATCACAATTCCTTTGAAACATGAAGAAAGTATTTAACTTTTTAAGAGAAACAAGTAAGGAAATAAGAAGAGGTTCTAACATACTTTTCAAAGGAACTAAAAGTGAGGCCAACCATCACAAATATAAATAAGAAAGCATTAAGTACTATACGGCTGTAAGAAACAAACAAACATATTTCTTTTTCATAACCCTCCTTCTTTACTTCCACTGGCCCTACATGGATAAAAATTCTTCATATCATAAGCTAATTCAAGCACAAAGTTAACAGTTATTCTTGAAAACATGAACCACTTATCAAACAAGTTAGGATTAACTTGCATGACCACAAATCAATTACAATGATTACTCAGGTTATGTGGACCCACTCAATGGAACAATCCAAATTTACCTTTTTAACCCCATCTGATAGAAGTTTGACAATGACTAATTCAGAAAGAGTAACGGTTCCACAATTACCATTAATAAATAACTGAAGATAGGTATCCATTTAACAAACTCTTCATGCAGATTGCAGATGTTAGGACTCACCTCTATTGTGTATTATATAGTTATGAGCATTGTAAGCTGAAGTATCTGTCCACCAAAAGCTGCATAGCATTGATTTCTGGAAAAGTATCATATTGTTTGAGCCTCTTGTACCTTGTATTCTGCAACAAAGTTCAGACCTTCATATGCATATTCCAACCCAAACCATTTTGTTAAATTCACATAACAGACCTACATTCCAGCTACATTAAATGAAAAAGAACTTCACACTAAAATTTCTATCTGACACAACACGCCTTCCTTCAGAAACATGTGATTCTGAGATTAATCAAGCAAGACGACAACAAGAAAGAAGAAAAGGTAATCTTGTGTTTGATCAGACAGTTAAAACCTCAAATATTACTTGCATAAGTGGCATCAGTCTCATCCATGCTTCATGAACAGATCAACTCAATTACAAGTATAATTTGCATTATGCCCATGAGATTTAGCTGTCGCTTCAGCTTTGACAAACTGCAGCAGTCACACATCTTGACGGTCTTAAGTCTACAGTTGTTCCAAAACTTGTTTGAACATAGTTTCACCACACATTCACGTTCAGATAAACTCCAAATCCCAGGATATAAGCCATCTCCTTCAATTTATGATAGATAAAAAGAAGAAATGGCATGATCAAGACCCACTTACGACTTAATTACGATTAATAATGCAAATCCCTTTTCACCAGTCACCACTCTCCAGCTACTGGATTAACCATAGCTACTAACTAAAACCAATATACTGCAGAGAATGCCAATGCTTAGAGATTTGATTAGCAAATTGGGTGCAAGGTAGAGATCAAAAACACATAGAAGCCCAAAAACCAAAGCCTTAAGCATAAATTGATAAACAATCAGACAGAGCAATCCATTCCAATCTTCAAGTCCATAAAAAAAAATCAAAGAAAAATGAATCTTTTCAAGCCATATGATCACCATTGCATTACTTCAAGAAATCCAACCGAACCCAGACGCTTAAATTCAAACAGTTCATGATCAAACAAGAAAAAGATAGAAACTTGAACAGGAAAAGTACCTGTTAGAAGAAGAAGAAGAAGAGGTTTGAGTTAGCCTGGAAATTCTTGGTGGCAATAACCATGGCTGAGGGCTCTGCAATTGACAAAGAATCATCTTTTTCTTCTCACTCTCTCCCTTTGAGAAGGGAGAAAAAAAAAACAAAAAGTGAAAATCCTGTTTGGAACTTGGAAGAAACAGACAGAAAGTAATCACAAAGGAAGGATAAGAATCTATAGAAAAGTGGAACTAAAAGAAGAGTTTGGGTTTTGTCTTTGGAAAGGAAAAAATAAATAAATAAAAGCAAAAAGTGAAAAGAGCTAAAGAACCTGAGAGAAGAGTAAGTAAGCACTATAAAGCAAATTGGAAGAAAGTGAGGACTGAGGAGCCAAGCAAAATGGTCCAACAGAAAACCTCTAAACAAGTAAACGTCGGAGCAAGTATAGCTGTCTTTTTCGATTAAGGAAACTCCATAGTTTGCCATTTGGACCACTTGTCCACTTCATTTCTGCACATTTTTTAGGTATAAATTAAATTCTAAATACTATAACCAATCTTTCCTTCTAAAGAAACTAAAGAAAGTACTACTGTACTATTTCATTTTCATCAAATTAATGCTTTATCCCAGCTTTTTTGTTTCTTTGTAAGTTTGTAGTAAGTAGTAACAAAATATCAACATTTTTTTAATTTTAATAAATAGAGTTTAAATCATAATAATTTCATATACCCACAAGAAAGATTTTCTAGTAGAAAATGTTTAATTTAAATATTAAGATTTGTATGAGTTTTAACAAATAATGGGAGAATGAGATATAAATCATCCATCCATGGACCACTCCTTGATGCTCATGTGCTAAGTCCTTTTTGTTGATGTAAGTCCTTCTTGTTAGTACATATTTTTTCTCAAAATGAGATTTTTTTAGGGGAAATTTTGTATGAATGTACAATCAGCAAAGATAGGGCCCTCAAGATTGAGTGGCATAGCTATTGGCTAGACCTTAGCAAAGATAGGATAATACTAGAACGGCTAAAAATCCAATTAAGGCTTAATCCTCTGCATTCTCTCAATTTTGGTTTAATCCTTTTAATTAAAACATTTTGGGCCTTTTTACCAAAAAAAAGACATTTTGGGCCTAAACCTATGCGGAGTGAGCAAATCGGGCCTAAATGGGATGAGAATATGTTTGAATTACATGTTAAGCATTTTACGCGTTAAAATTACATCTCAGCATATCCATCAACTATTAGACCCATCTAATTTCTTTTACCCACCGACTACAATACCAAAATTGCTCTATTGGGTTTAAACCGATAGATGTGTCCTCTTAATCGATGTGACGATACATGCACCACGCCTTTCATCATCGCTCCTGCCATCAGATCATGGTGAAAAGCTCATTGGCCATAAGAGATGTTTAACTCTGTCTTTTAATTAAAGCAAAATTTTAGAAATTCGCATTAGATCTAAAGGATTTATGCTTGATTTGCTCGTCCCCACAAAAGTTTAGACCCAAGATGTCGCAATTAGAAGAGTTAGGCCAAAATTGATAAAACTCCTGAAGATTTTAACCCTTTATAGGATTTTAATATACCGAATTTTATCGTAACTTCATGGGGTTTGAGCGAAAATAAGGAAAATTCTTTTTAACCCTCCAATTTGATCCTCCAACTTGACCCTTCTAATAATTAAGGTAACAAATTAAATATAAGTTTAACCCCTACTTATAAATATGGAGAGTTTGCATGATAAATACATTGATTTTACGCTATTATTGAATGAGATTTTAGAAATTATAGTAAGTTTTCTAATGACACATTAGGAGGATCAAGTGGAGGCCTAGAAGGTCAAGCTGGATGGTCTGATAGCAAAACTCCGAAAATAATAATACTAGAAGAAAATGATCTTTTAAATTTTCTTGTATTACAAGTCAATTTCTATTCTTTCATGAATGAAATTTGTCTCCTTACCTTGTGATTTTTCTTATTTATTTCTCCACATCGAGATTTATATCAAAGAAAAAATTGATACGTGCATCCTTTTTCTTTTTCTTTTTTCATATTAAAGGTGTGGAGCACGTGCAACTTCAAGTCAATCATGTGACTAACGACTAAGTTGTTAGTTAGTGATAATTGCAGAGATTCTGGGCCCACCCACAGGCCACATACCCACCCATATAGGGTCCTCCCAAAGCAAAGCAGCTCGTCTTCCACTCCAGCCCACTTTCTGTCTTTTTTTTTTTAAAAAAAAAAAACGCCAGAACCACTTTCTGTCTAACCCTTTTTTGTTTGAAACATTTTTTCACTTATAAGATAAGTGATTAAGTTTTTTTGTGCAAAAAAAAAAGTGATTAAGTTTTCTTTTATAGTTCTCAAATCTCAATAAGATTATATATAAAACTAAAAAACTAATTTTATTAAAATATAATATTGAATTCAAAACATGTTTATATATATATTTTTAATAGTATTTCTCACTTGTCTATTGCCTTTCTCCTAATTTCTCAATTCTACATATTTTTTGGTATTTTTAGTTCTCAATAGTAAATTTATGTACAGTCAAATGGGTTTATTTTTTTCTGCCAGATACTGATTTAATGCGATAGACATATTAAATCCCGATTAATTTAGAATTAACTTTGTGTTAGATTCCAAATGGTAAATATACGAAAACTCTGCTTTACAAACAAAATATAGCCAATGTGACAATGCCTTACAAGTTACTTTACTTTGAACATTAATTCTGATTAAGATATATAAGATATAGTAACAACAAAAGTAAATTAATTAAAATAAGGGTAAAGTTATTTGCATTACCATAAACTATACTACTTTTGTATACTATCTATATATATCAAACGGTTGTTATTCAAATCAAATCCACATCCAACGGTTTTAAATGGTAGTGTACAAAAATAGTGTGCCCAAAAGTAATACACATGGTGTTATCCTTAAAATAATAAGTTGATCACATGTTTATATATATTTTAAAATAGAATTTCCCACTTGTTTATTGTCTTTATTCTCATTTCTCAATTTTAGATATTTTTATGTTTTAAATTATTCTCGGCTTGACCTTGACGTTTTGATATAAAAATTAAAATGTTGGGTTGATAGGTGAACACATTGATCTGATCCAAATCTAGGAACTATCTTATAGAGAGTCTTCCAATGGATCTAGATTTTTTAGGCTAGTCTTCCAATACGTGAACGGTTGCTTGGTACATTTTCTTTGATTGATTAATCCACAAATTGACGATTATCGTTTTTAGGAAGGGAAGAGAGAAACAGGACTCGAACGTACGTACTCACATGACTTTTTCAATGACTTAATACCTTTTTTTCCCTTAAATTTGTAGTTTGGACATTTTGCCCATGAGCTTCAATTTTGGACATTTTACCTTCTGAACTTCAATTCTGGGACGTTTTACCTCCTCTGCATGTCACAAAAAATGCCACATAACACTGCCACGTCAGCGATTTTTGTTCGATGTGGCAATGCCACGCATGTCGGGTTGGTCTGACGTGGTAATGCCACGTGACATTTTGTGACACGTGGCATTGCCACATCAGCATCTTGATGGTGCCGTTAGCCTGACAGGGCAAAACATCCCAAAATTGAAGTTTAGGATGCAAAATGTCCAAAATTGAAGTTCAGGGGACAAAACGTCCAAACGCTACAACTTAAATGGGGAAAATGATACTTTCTCCCTTTTTTCAATCTCTCGACCCAATTGCAAAGACCATACATTATTGTAGTTGAATTCCATATGAATAATGAAAATAAAACTGAATCATGAAGAGACCACTTCCTGGGTATGAATTGTCTCTGTTTTTGGCTAATCTTTTTGCTCGGTAAATGTAAATTATGTAATAATATGCATATTTTCAGCTCACTGAAAAGTTTTGGTGGAAGGCAATAGGACCACAATGCCACTGGCCAAACCAGATATGGGGCTGCTCGGCTGATCACCTTCATTTAATTTGCACCATAAAATGAAGTCGCTCTTCATCTTCAGGATCAGGCGATTAGCTTCAATTATTGAAGTATCAAATATAAATAGATATCAATGGAGTTTTTGGATATTGTTTGATCATTACTCTCTACCCAAGGCGAGATCTGAGAAAATATGGGCGATTTTTGACGAGAAGGGTAGGGTTGGCAGGGAACAAGGTTAGTCCCCACGATCACAAATTCACAATAGACAAATTTAGGATACGAGTGGGCAATTCTCACAACTGTTGTTACATTTGGAATTACACTAACAAGCAATTCATCTAGACTACCAACAAGCCAAAAGTCTAAAACATGTACTCTTGAAAGGAAAAGCTTCCGTTGTCCTGTCACGAAGTCAGTTTGCTAGATACTAATGTCCCGGGGCATAAATATCGCTTTGTATTCTTAAATTTATACGGATTATCACTTTGCACCTAATTTTTTTATTTTGATCAAAACGCACCTTAAAGTTTTATTTTTGTGCCACTTTGCACCCTTTGTCCGGTAGAACAAACGGATCGGTCACGATGTCCGACGTGGCATGCTACGTGGACAAAAAATGACATGTGGCACGTATCATTTTGTGCACGTGGCATGCCACGTGTCACTTTTTGGTACACGTGGTGTGCCACATTCACTTTTTGGTACACGTGGCGTGTCACATGTCGCTTTTTGGTACACATGGCATGCCACATGTCGCTTTTTTATACACATGGCATGCCACGTTGGACACCGTGATAAAGCCGTTTGTCATACCGTGACGGAGGGTGCAAAGTGGCACAAAAATAAAACTTCAGGGTGCGTTTTGATCAAAATAAAAAAATTGGGTGCAAAGTGGTAGTCCATACAAACTTAAGGGTGCAAAGTGACATTTATGCTAATGTCCTGGTACCTCAATTATTACGACAGTACCCTTGAGGGGGTGCTTAGTGGTTAGGAAGCGAATTGTAAGGTTCTTACAGACATGGTTACGAGTTCGAATCTGAATAAATACAAAGTTTTCTCATATAGACTTTGCTTGACTCCACCTCATGTTAAGATCCACTTTTGAAGAGTCCCATTACTACCCGCAGGCTGAAAGCCGCTAGGCCCTAGTATCAATCCATAGAGTCCACTAGTTTTAAGAGGAAACGGAGACTGAAAGCCGCTAGGCCCTAGTATCAATAATACCGGAGACTTTTTTTTCTTTGGCCAAAAAAAAAAAAAGAGTAAAGTAACCAACATAGTCTTCGACTCGAAGGTCTGACTGACAAAGGTTGTTTGTTGTCACAGAAAAGCAGGCCAGTTAAGATAATGGCACGATGCTATCGGTTTAACTGTTCTTGTTTCGGCCGATGAAAACCCATAACTATAAGCCCAATATATGGAGATATGGAATTTGTTTATTTTTCTGAACCCAAGGCGAGGAAATTGGTCTTAGTTCTGAACTTTATACTTGGGCCACAAAAGCATGCCCATGACTAAAATCTAGCATTCTAGCTCCCCTTGTTGAATGATGACGCTTAGCCAGTAGCCACACTTTTTATAACTTTATTTTCAGCATTTGATTAAAAATTTGCAGTTATTTGATTACCTTTCAAGTTATGATCAATCTCTTGCACTTCAAAATCTTATAATAAAGGTGCAATTACAACTTACAGGCCGAGTAATCGGAGAAAACCATCTCTATTATCTACTACTGCTAGTCTGCTACAAGTTTTTTACTACTAATAAATGACATTATACTTACAGAGGAGTTTCCTTATAGCTCAAGGCATGAGCAAATTTACCTTGCCACCAATGGAGGAGCTGCTAATCCGTCTTCCGATACATCATAAAACAAGTCATCACTTTTAGACAATGCATACACAATATCCACCATGCTAGGCCTTTTTGAAAGGTCTTTATTCAAACAAGCAACGGCAACAGTCATTACACTCATCACACTTTCCATTGAGCAAGACTCTTCCAAGAGACGTCCGTCCATGAATTCACTCACTTTTTTCACCTTCCTTTCTTCATTTCCATCCAAAATTCCATTAACACTTGCCCACAAAAGCCTCCCTTCTTGATCAATGGCTTCCCTGCCAGATATCAGCTCAAGCAAAACCACCCCAAAGGAGAAAACATCCATTCTTGTTGATACCACCCCATCTGCTAAATATTCAGGTGCAATGTAACCTTGAGTGCCAACAATGTGCACTGTTATGGCATTGCAGCCTGATTTTGCTAGTCCAAAGTTGGCAATTTTGGCTCTCATGTTGGAATCCAAGAGAATGTTACTGCTTTTTATGTCTTTGTGAACGACTCGTGGCCTTGTATGTTCATGGATGTATTGCAGGCCGTTTGCAACATCAACAGCAATCCTTAACCTTGTTTTCCAGTTTAGGTTTTCATTTTGGTTTTCATGAAGCCAAGAGTAAAGACAGCCATTTTCAATGAACTCATATACCAGATAACAGTTTGTATCTTCAGGGTCTATGCAGAAGCCTTCCAACTTTACCAGATTTCCATGGTTTACCTTCAGATGACAGAAATCATGATTTAGTTTTCTTTTTATGAAGAACTAAAAGCTTGAATTCAATGAACAACAGAAAACAATTACTACTTTTGTTTGTAATCAAGATTTTTGGTATTTAAAATCTTTAGGATATGTCAATCTTTATGGCAATGATTATTCAATTGTGGTTCCTTACTTAGGCTTATGTCACCTAATACTATGACATAATTTTAATATTAAGAAAATGAAATAATCTAAGAATATTCCCCACCAAAGAACAAGTGATACATATTAGCAGCCAGAAAACAATGATCAAAGCAAAAAGCAGGCTGGGCATAGGTGGAAATTTAAAATATAGTAATGATTATTATAGAAATGTAAAAAAGGAATCTCATCCTTTTTAATGGTTTTTGACTTTATATGTTTAGGCTATTAACATAATCCATTGCTTTCATCTGATTTCAATAGGGAATCAAAAGGCTCTTGTTCATGTTTAACTAGCTGTTTAAAATTCAAGTCCAGACCTAACAAATTGGAGAGTAAAGTAAACTATTTGAGCTAGCCATCTTGAATATTTCAAGTCAAGCACTTAAGAGCCACCCAACTTCCTAGTACCCAAGTCCTAACCATATACAAATAATTTAAACTCTATAATAGGGAGCATTAAAAACAATTCAAGTTCTTTTAAGAAGCCTAACAATGAATAGACAGGTCACTTAACCTAACCATTAATTGACAATTAAAAATTAGACAATTTGCTATCAGCAATTGTTAATGAGGTTTTCCTACTGATGTCTTTATCTGCTAAGAATGTTTTCAATCTTCCCATTGAAAAACTCATCATTTCTAATTATTTCCCATGTTATTAGAATTCTTTTCACATTACTCCTTGAAAACTCATAACATGTTAGTTCTGAGTTCTAACTTCTAAACAACAATGGAAAAATAAAACTATAATGACAGATAAAAATTTAGAAATTTTGCAGAACATAAGGAAAAATGGTACCTTCTGTAAGATTTTGAGCTCTTCACAGGCATTCCACTTCATCTTCTTGATGGCATAAACATCTCCATCAATGGACCCTTTATAAACAGATCCTTGAATCAAGCACCTCTCACTAAAATTATCAGTGGCTTCCCTAAGTTCTTCAATTTTGAACATTCTATATTTGTCCAAGCAATCTGATACATCTGCCATCAAATTTACTTCCATCCCTTTCATCCCAATCCCAGGCCTGTTAAACTGTAACTTCTCCTTTTCTGCATCTCTTTCAATCTCTCTCCTTTTTGACAAAACCTCTCTATAAAGAAACACCACGAAGAGCAAAACCAACAACAACCCACAAATTCCTAACCCAATCGATAATCCAACGATTACCCCTTTCCTCTCAGTCTTTTCAGGAGCTGCCGGAGCTACTTCCGGCTGAGACAAGACAGGAAGTTGGCTGACCGGAATGAATATGGTGTCGGAAGCATTAATGTTATTGCCATTGAGATTTGTTATGTCCTGAGTTTGAACCCCAAACCTTGAAGCAACTGAGGAAATGTTGTCAGAAGGCTGAAACACATAAGTGACAAGAAAATTCACCCCGTTTTGAACCTGGGTTTCAGTAGGGCACTTGCAAAATATCGGGAAGATAATTTTGTCACCTACTTCAAGTTGGGTAGGGACAAAAGTAGGGTTAAAAACTTCGACGGATTGGTAAGTGGTAAGGTTTTGGAAATGGGTAGTTGAAACGACATAAAAAGTGTCGCCTGATTGGATTGTGTGAGTGAAGTTAGCAGCAGAAAGACTGCCAACAGAAGCGTTGCTATTAGGGTTGCAGGAACAAGTTATGGGGACAAATAGGGACTGATCAGGAATAAGAGGAGATGATGGGGACGAAATATTGCTTGGCTCAGAAATCATCAGACGGCTGAGATTGAAAAGGTCACCAATGGAAGCTAGGTCAAGGAAGTCAGGAGCAGTGGCTCTGTAATGAACATAAGTATGGCATGGATAAGTTGTCTGGTTGGCATCGCAAGTGTAACCTGTAATGTTTGGTGGTAACTGAGCTTGAGAATGGTGGAAGAGGAAGAAGAGAAGGAGACAAGAGAAAGAAACGTAGTGAAGTTTGGTTCTCATGGTTTTGCTCTGTTTTTTTGCTCTGTTTTTCAGTTTCAACTTTCATCAGCTGCTCTGGTTTATAAATGATCTGTAAAATAGCCAACAATGAGGAAAACTTGGAAAAAAAGTGAAACAAGCAACAAATTGTTGTTTGTCTTTCGTTGACAATAAAGCTTGCCCATTGGAAAAAAATATTGGGGTTTGGGTCCTACCACATGTAAGAAACTGAAGAACTGTTAACAGCAATCAGACGCCATTGCTATAAATATTTTTGTTTCTATTTCTCTGCTTTCTTCAACAATGTTAAGTGCTTGGATCGTTTATTTTGACCAGAACATGGAAAAACCTTGTATTTTTTGAAAATTTGGTCATTTTAAGATAAGAGTCTTGAGTCTTGACTTGAATATTAAAGTTCAAAGATAAGGTTTGAAATGAAGCAAGCAACAACCGTGGCACAATCTGGATTGAAGGTAAACTTTTTCACTGTAAACTGAAAATAGCCAAGTCTAGAAATTTAATGCATCTCAAAGTCAAGTCTTGGATTGTAATTTGTCAACTGAAAGTGCTGGCTGGGCTCTGCCACCATGGGACTAATAATGATTTCTTAAAGTTACTGTGATGCTGGAAAAAAGTACTAAACTTGGCGTAGGGAAAAGGGCAGCCATTGATTTAACAGAACTCTCAATTAATTACCTCAAGCCAGAGAAATAGTGCAGTTGACAGTGTCAAAGAGTGTTCATGGTTAAATTATTCTGGGTGGAAGTTTTGGTAATGACTAGTGAACCAAAACAGCTGAAAACTTAAACATAAGAATTGCAAAATTAAAACTATAGTCTGTGATTAAGTTAACTACTCCAACTTCATATATTGTGGTGGTAAAGCTTTGGAAAATATGAAAAAGATAGTGTTTTGAAATGGGTAAATTTCAAAAGCTACTTTTGAAATGCTGGGGATGCTTTCATATTGAGTTGAGTTGGTTCAATGGCATTGAAAGATTCCTGCTTCTAGAAGTATATTATGAAAAATAGATCAGTGTTCTATTGCAGAGATGGTGACATCTTAGAAACTCAAGAATAACAGTGCTATTGCTGCATAAAAGTCATTACATAGGGCCATAAGACTAGAAAATATAGAGAAAATCTTTCAAACATGAGGAAAAAATATCCAGACAAGAATGCAGTATCCAAGGTCCAAGGCCTTGCAGGAAAAGCTATCTCATCATGGCCAAAAAATATCATTGAAGAACTATTCTGAATGCTAGTATTATGTAAAGTGAGAGCCTTTTTTAGAATTTGTTCAAAAATTTGATCTGATTTCATTCTCAAAACTTAATGACATTCTACATACTTTCTTAAGCAAGCATTATAAAAGTCACTTCCAACCACTTTCAACTCTATGATGAACTGGCAATCTAGCCGTTAAATTTCCATCAAACAGAACTTATGCAGTCAATTTAGTGAAGAACCAAAACTAAACTATATTGATTCTTTTAGTTTGGAGTTGGGGAACATTTTTTGCTCTTACAGCATATAAGGCCAGATATGTAACAAAACATAGAATCTTCACTTGTAAAATCAAGGAAAAGAAAACTATACCTTCCATGCTTACATAGTTATATCTGATACTAATTACAATTCTCTCTGCTTAGGATGAGAAGTTATCTCTTCATAATATCATCCTTCTTGACAGTGACAGTGAAATCCCAGAGATCTCCATATTTCTCATTAAAATCCCATATGCTCATTGTATTGTAGTCATTGATTAACTTATCTCGAGCTCCCCTCTCCATGTTATATATCTGAGGCTCAAAGTGATGGGGCTGGTCGGGTTTATCCATCTCGATTATACAAAAGATAA
The DNA here is from genome assembly GCA_001974825.2 of Corchorus olitorius. Lineage (NCBI taxonomy): Eukaryota > Viridiplantae > Streptophyta > Magnoliopsida > Malvales > Malvaceae > Corchorus > Corchorus olitorius. Next base: position 33,179 of record AWUE01015819.1, on the reverse strand, counting down.
CCGTAAACACAGCAGCTCCAATGTACAAATACTCCCCCTAACATTAAATTCATGAAACAAAATCCTTGTCAATCAAGGATCATAAATTGTAGACTACAGCCATTTTGCTTTCTTCAACTTTGCCTAATGACTAAATTCATTTGTAAAGAAAAGTAAGTGAAGATTTGAAATTTACCGGAACATTGAAAAACATTCCAGCAGCAATTGCAGGAAGGAAGAGCCATGACATAAGCCCTGCATGATAGTTGAAGATAATCAATTACAAAATCTTAGTATATATATATTACCAATACCAAATTAGTTCATCAAGGATCATAAATAGATTTGTAATTGATACCTTGGAAACCTGTAGGAGGTCCTACAGCAGCAATGTCATCTGCAATTGCTCCCCAAAATGTTCCTAAAATATACAGATTCAATCAGAAACAGAAAATAGACCCCAATTGGTTCATGGAAACACATTATTTTTTCACTTTATTGAATATAAATATTCAAATAGATCAGAATATTGAAGTACCTTTCTCATCTCCCTCATGGTAAGTATGGTGCCCATCATAGTATCCATACTCGAAATCTTCCTATAATCAACAAAACAGAAAGTAATTGGATTCAACTAAAATGTAATGAACATAAAGAGACAATATTGAAACAGAAAGCAACTTAATTGAGAAAGTAGAAATGAAATGAACTTACAGAGCTGACACCATTGGTTGCCCATCTGTCAACAGGGTCTTCATTAAGATCAGGTTCAATCTCAGACAACCCTGCAGCATTCAATCTAGTTAACCTGCTTCTGCTAAAGTTAAACCCATGGTTTCCAACCAACCTGAAGAAGTGAACGGAAGAAACATCTCTTTGGTTCAAAATCCTAACTCTATTTTCAAGCTTCTTAGAGCTTATTTTAGGCACTGAATTTATTGATACAACTGAGACTGGTCCATGAACTGCTGCCATTGTTTTCCTTTTATCCTCCTTGTTAACATGGAAGCATGTAACGCCCGCCTTCTTTAACGGATTGAAGTTTCAGGCTCAGAAGCCACCGCCTGTTGGGTGATCGTATTATGTGAATGACCAATTAGATTAGGGCACGATATACGGTGGGAGATTGGTTGGGACACGTGGGTCGTTTTGGTTGGGTTTTCAAAGGTTGTCTGTCAACTGACATGTGAGGATTCGGTTGTTTAATGTTAACTATAGATGCTTAAAATGAACGATGGAGAATTTGCTCGTTATCCGCTTTTTTCCTTTTGGGTTGTCTAAAAGGGCCGAAATTGAGAGGCCCGCTGCCATAGTTAGCCCGTTAAGGCTGGACTGATGGATAAGTAAAACAAATTGGATATATTGCTTTGAAAAATCTTTCATGGGGCATCTATTTTTTTTCTTAAAAAGGAAAAGAAGAACAAATCTTTGGACCAGTTGGATATGGAAGGAAGAATAAAAATGGGAAAAAAAGTTGGAATCTTTTGAAATGAGTAGGAATTTGGTATCAGCATCCATCAACAGCGTCAGCACCATCTCTAATTGCTTTGTAAAGTTAACATCTTTGCCTCAGCCTCGGTTCTCAGTCTCTCCGCCAATTTTCTCTCGTCGTTCCTCAGTTTTTCACTTCACTCTTGTTTCTCCCTACAAGTAAGCTTCCTCTCTCTTGCTCTACATTTTCATATTGAGCCTCTGTGAAAACTGAAAATAACTAGTTTTTGTTGTTTTCCTGCTAAACTGCTTGATGGGTATCTTTGCTTAGTGTCTTTGATGCTTGTTTTCATATTGGTTGGATAGAACTACTGAGTGTCGATTTTACTGTTCGTTACTAAAGAGTTGTTGATCATTTTCTTTCTCAATCAGTTTTGAATTTTGATTGATAGAATGGTTATAGCATCTTTAGAATGGGATAATCAGTGGGATTTTTTTTTTGACAAAATTCAGTTTTGCTTGAAAACGCCATGGGGTGTTTCTGGTATAAAGAATTGAATCAATTGACCGTTTTGTTATGCTTTAGTATGTGAAGCACAGTCCCAGTCTCATGTTTCTGCCTAGTTTGCTGATGACTCTTTTCTTATTGATTTCATCCCATATTTAGCAAAAAACTGCCCGCTGTTATGGCAGTGGATTCTTCAAAAACTGCTCCAGTGAAGGAATTTCCATTGGGAATAGATGAGACTACTGAAGATGATTATGCTTCTCTGTCTAAATTACTTCAAGAGTTCATTAATGTCTCTAGCATTGACAAAGCATGGGTTTTTAAGTCCGGAAATGGTATGATAGCTAAAGTTTCTTTATCTTTATCTTTCTTGTCTTCTTCATTTGAAAATTAAAATCTATTATTCATGCCTATTCTGTTTATGAAACTGTTGCTGCAGGAATAGTTTCCCAGGCAATGTTTTCACTTAGCCAACCAAATCTTTTAGCAAACAAGAAACGAAAATTTATGCTGCCCGCTAGTATTTCGAAGGAAGGTGCTAATAACTTAAACTTTCAATGGGGCCCATTTCCTATTGAGATGACAGGAATGTCTACAATCGTTCCCTCGCCCTCAGGTTCAAAGCTTCTAGTAGTTCGAAATCCTGAAAATGAATCTCCTGTGCAATTTGAGATATGGAATTCTTCTCAGTTGGAGAAGGAGTACCAAATTCCCCAGTCTGTTCATGGCTCGGTGTATGCTGATGGATGGTAAATGATTTAATAATTCTTTTGATTTTCTTTTCTCTTATGATAACTTTTGGCAGTATCATGTTAACCTAGTCACTCATCCATAAGTAATTGATGACTTAGTCAGTTTTCCACTTTCATGAGTGTATATGTTAGTAGGATTACTAGAGTTGTTAATCAATATTTACAAGAGCCCCGGTATTGCAGTAGCAGCAGCAGCGGCAGCATTGTTATCTGTAATATGGTATCGTCTGTTTGTTATCACCCAGCTGACATAGGAAAGTTGAAATGTTTCTTGATTTTGTAGGTTTGAGGGAATCTCTTGGAATGCTGATGAATCTCTTATTGCTTATGTTGCTGAGGAACCAACTCCCTCCAAGCCTTCTTTTGACTATCAGGGTTACAAGAAAGGTGCTACAAAAGAAAAGGACTGCAGTAGCTGGAAAGGTCAAGGCGATTGGGAGGAAGATTGGGGGGAATGCTATGCAGGAAAAAGACAACCTGCATTGTTTGTGATCAATATTAACAGGTTTCACATATGATTTTCTGTTTAATTGATGCTATAGCATATCAGAGAGTTTTTCTTTCAGAGGCAGAATGGCAGAACCCTAATTGAACTTCCCTGCATATCACAGTGGCAAGGTACAAGCTGTTAAAGGAATTACAAAGTCTTTGAGTGTAGGTCAGGTTGTTTGGGCTCCACAAGTGGAAGGCACAGATCAATATTTGGTTTTTGTGGGGTGGTCAGCAGATCCAAGAAAGCTTGGCATAAAATACTGCTATAACAGACCTTGTGCATTATATGCAGTGAAGGCACCACTTTATAAATCAGATGCTGCTGAATTTGATCTCAAGTGGGTTACTTGCTTCATTGAAAGGCATTTGATGCTCAGAGTTTTCTTCATTCATATACTTTTACATTGGACTTGACCACGCTACCTTTAACCATGATGTATATTTTCTGAACACAGATCAATAGAAGAATCGACTATGGTCAACTTAACGCAAAATGTAAGCAGTGCATTCTTCCCACAATTCAGGTATGCTATTGAACTCTTATCCTCACTGTTTCGCCTTGTGCCTGAGGTGCATCATCTTTTTCATTCTTCAGTCTGCAATTTTCAAATTTTGTACATGATAGCATGAAAAAAGTGCCCTCCTGAAGTCGCGAAATAATTTTTTGGAAAACATTTATGTCTACTCTTAGCTGTTTAGTGGTGAAAGACTTAGTATTGCGTTGTTGTATCTAGGTTTACTCTACTCTTTAACAATAGTGTACTTGGATAGTTTCCTTTCCTTCTCTGCTTTCTTCATCCCTTTATTTCCATATCTTTGTTGCATTTATTAAGTTCAAATCAATTTCTTTGTGTAAAGTATGAGCTTGGTGAATAGCACCTTGCCATTAGCTTTCAATTTATCTTCTCTTAAATTCTTGGGTAGCTGTGGATCAGTTGTTCCTTGCTTTTAGTTAATATAGGAATAAAGAGTACTCTCTCTATTCTTTCTGTCCGGGGGTCCATCTCTTCTTGCTATGATGCAAATGAGGCTCTCTTGTAGGAGGAGGCCTTATTTCTTTGGTTAATGTCTTTTTCTACTACTTCTCTGCAGAGAATACCATATGAATTGTTGCATGGGAGTATTAAATAGCTGTCTAAAATTACCTAATTCACCTTGAAATTCTTTCATCTACTACCCAAATATCAATGTTGCCATTATATCCATTGCTGCTTAATTGAATAAAACCTCTGTTATGCAGCTGTAGAACTTGTTTAAAATCCACTCTTTACAAAAGAGAAATGTCTTTGGATCTTGCTAATTATACGCGAATTGTTTTTGTTTTTGTTTTTGTTTTTGTTTTTTTTTTCCTCAGCCCAGATGGAAAGTTCCTTGTCTTTCGGTCTGCAAAAGCCTCAGTGGATTCTGGGGCACACTCTGCAACTGAATCTCTTCACCGAATTGACTGGCCAACCGATGGCAAGATATGCTCATCTACAAAAATCATTGATGTGGTAAATTCTCCACTTTATCTCCGATGAACTAAATGAGGTGAGGGGCAATGCTTGGGGATTTGTCATTTCTAAAAAGGATCAGAAATGAAACCATCCAGGCCAAACCTCCAATGCCAGCCGGCCAGCTCCATGCACTTTGGTGGATGCTCTTTGTCTTCTCTTTGGTTGGACTTTAATAGGCCATACTTCTTCTGTCTGAGAATATAACAAAACTGAATTTGGTCTTTTGATGTTTCTGTTATTAATACTTACATGCTTACATGCTTTTAATTTTTGATTTTCTGCTTGCTTAGTGTTAGAGTGGTAATATTTGGATGCTTAACACTTAGTTTCTCATATGAGTGTTAATCTGTTTTCATTCTATCAAATCTTTGCAGATTCCTATTGTAAACTGTGCTGAGGATGGTCAATTCCCAGGGCTTTACGGTTCAAGTTTTCTTACTAAGCCTTGGCTTTCTGATGGATGCACTATGATTTTATCTTCCTACTGGCACAGTTATCAAGTGATACTTTCTGTAAATGTGTTAAGGTGACTATACAAAGACTATTGGTTATTTGTCTTCTTTATCAGGTGCATAGACTTTTACATTTGTGGTTCATTACCTAATGTTATTATCATGTTACAGCGGCGAAGTATTACGTATTAGCCCTGTTGACTCAGGTTTTTCATGGAATGTTCTTACACTAGATGGGGACAATGTGATTGCGGGTAAAATGGAAGTTCTTTTTTTTTCCTTGATTAATTTCTTTCGCCTCTTAAAACAGGAGAAATGAACTTAGTAGTTGTTTCTTTATCTCAAAGTGAGTAGTAGTCTGGTGGATATTCCTCAAATCAAGTATGGCTGTCTTTTTGACGAAGCAACTAATAGCACCCAATGGCATTGGTTAGATGTGGCAAGCCCCATATTCAGATATTCTGAGAAGGTTTATTTTCTTGCTTTTGTTTTATATGATCTGCATTTCTTTTATATCAGGCTGCTCTTTAAAGTTTGACATCTGATTGCAGGTTATGGCTCTGCTTTCATCTCGTCAGTTTAGCATTCTGCAAATTCCAGTCAAAGATGTTTCTGGTTGCCTAACAAAAGGTATCAAAAACCAGCTTGGCTCAATGCTATCAAGTTTTGTTTGTCAATCAATATCAAGTTTTCTTTACATGGTATTTTGTTTTGTCCTCTGTCATGTTAGTATCGTATTGGATCTAATGCAACTATGGAGACTGATTTCTTTCTAGATAAATGGAATAATACCTTTCAGCTCTTTCTTCATTTTTAGAAACCTTAATCATAGTACATCCAAATTTTAAAAAAAAAAAAAAAAAAAAACCTTAATCATAGTACATTCCAATATGGTGAAAAGAAAAGATTTTGACAAAGATCTTTGTCCAATCCGTTCAGGAGCTGCTAAACCTTATGAGGCAATATTTGTATCTTCCAAGAAAAGTAGTGAACCTGATCCACTAATAGTGATCCTGCATGGGGGCCCACATTCAGTGTACTCGTCAAGCTTCTCAAAGTCACTGGCATTTCTTTCTTCAATTGGTTACAGCCTATTACTAGTAAATTATAGGTGAGTAAAGTTTTACTTCTTCAGAAAAGTTTAATTGAGACGAAATCCTTTTCAAAAATCTTATAGTATTTTATTAAAGTTATTCTCATCTTTTTCTTGCCATTTCATTTTCAGTATGCTGCTTAAGTTTTACTTCTGTAAGATACTTTTACTATCATATGTACTTTTCAAAGTACTTTATTAAGGTCAGACTGCTGTGCTGATTTCATTTAGTATAGTAAATCATGACATTGCTGATTCTGAAATAGATTGCTCATCCTCCATGATGACCTCTACTTTCACATGCTTATTAAATTTTCCTTTAAAAATTTGCTTTTACAATTCCATCAACATCAAACAATCTTCATCTAGTATGCTTATTTATTTCAGAGGTTCATTGGGTTTTGGTGAGGAAGCATTGCAATCTCTTCCTGGGAAAATTGGGTCTCAGGTACTTATTCTTGATCTGTTCTGTTACATGTCTTGGGTCATTAATATTTCTTGTTGTAAGTAATTAAATCATTTTCTTGCAACTGAAGTCTCACTCCTTGACTCATGTACAGGATGTCAATGATGTACTAACAGCCATAGATCATGTCATTGAGAAAGGACTTGCCAACCCGTCTAAAATAACTGTTCTTGGTGGTTCCCATGGTGGTTTTCTTACCACACATTTGATTGGCCAGGTTGAGCTTTCTCTTAATGTATATGTGTTCTTATGACCATCAAATTTCCTTTTTTTTTTTGGTGAAAGACCAACAAATTTCCTTTAGCAGGGAATGCTTATGGTGTTTGATATTTACATGTATGTCTCCACAATTGGGCAGTGGCTTATTCACTTACTTTCTACAGGCACCAGATAAGTTTGTTGCAGCTGCTGCAAGGAATCCAGTTTGTAATATTTCATCCATGGTTGGTATAACAGATATCCCTGATTGGTGTTATATGGAAACCTATGGTAGCAATGGGAAAAGCGTCTTCACAGATGCACCTACGGACGAGCACCTGTCTAAATTTTACAGCAAGTCTCCAATATCACATATCTCAAAGGTATAACAAAATATTAGTTTTTACTTATGATTCCTATGCCTTAGTTGCCGACCAAGCTGATAAGCATGGCATGCTATGCCACTTTTGCAGGTTAAAACTCCAACCCTTATTCTTCTAGGCGCTCAGGATCTTCGTGTCCCAGTTTCCAATGGATTGCAAGTAAGATAGCTATTCCTTTCTTAAGCATGAACTATGATAAATCTCTACATTTTTTTTAATGTGGATTTTGGATATCCATACGGCTGTAGGAGCTTGAGAGATCACTGAATTAGTGCATTAAGCTGTTACTTTAATCGCGGACATTGAATAGTAAAGGAAGATTAATTAAAGTTTTCTAGAACTTTCTTTTTCTTACAAGAAGTTAGCTTGATGTAATGAGTAATACTGATATTTGAAACTTTCAGTATTCACGGGCACTAAAGGAGAGAGGAGTCGAGACCAAAGTTATCGTGTTTCCCAATGACATTCATGGAATTGATAGGTAAACACATGCCCCAAAGAAACTACTTTGCTAAATTTAATCACATGGGAAAACCTAAAAACAATGTCATACTGTTGAGTGTTGAGATCTGATATGCACTCTTTTGTTGCAGACCACAATCTGACTTTGAAAGCTTTCTTAATATCGGTGTGTGGTTCAACAAGTACTGCAAATGAACAAGTTATGAAGAGGTTTATATTCTGTAGCAGCCGTTGTCTAGTCTGAACTCAACTTTAAATATCAAGACGAAATCATCAAATAACAGCTACTTTGGTATCATGCAACTTATAACCGAGAAAGTAATCACTATAATCTTGGTTAAGAAGATGGTTTGTATTGTATCAATAAATGTCTGGTTCTTTTTTCTTCAGTTATACCCACATTTTCTTCATACAACCGCACCTATATGTAATTTTCTTTTCTAATGACATTGTTTTCACTTGTATCTGTAGATTCTGTTCCAGTCTTTCCTAAAGGGTTTTTATTCGCATTTTAACTGTTCTCTAAAAGAATAATTTGTACCTGAGCCATTATGAAGCAGGGCTGACTCCCAGGAAGCCAATCGAGTGGCTGTTGGCTTGCCAATTATGCTAGGGACATGACTCATTCAGACTTTTGATTCTATTACATCTTTTCTATTTGACATCATTATGGATGACTGTATGGGTCTTAGTTTGCCTAAACTTGTTAAAACTTAAGCTTTATCTATGAATTGTTCCTGTTTACCAAAAAAAAAAAAAAACTTAGAACTCTTATCCAAGGGATGGAATTAGGGACATTACACTGGCTATAGTCTTAGAAATGTTGGCCCTCGCATTGAAATCTTTTACTATATTTTTCCTTCTGGATAACTTAATTAAGTATATACTAACAAATTGAAATCGATCACATGGGTGATCTCTCATTGATTTTCACATAAAAAAGGTAAAATTACTAGTTGGAGTATTAAAATGTGTAAAAGAAAGTTTGGAATTTTTGAAATGAGTAAGACTTTGGCATTAGCATCCACCAACAGCGTCATCAGTCATCACCATCTCCAATTGGTTTGCAAAGTTAGCAGCTTTGCCTCCGTTCTCTCCGCCAATTTTCTCTCTCACTTCACTCCTCTTTCTCCCTACACGGAAGTACGTAAGCTTCCTCTCTCCCTCTCTTTGTTCTTTCTATGCATTTTCATCGTGAGCGTCTCTGAAAACTGAAAATAAACTAGTTTTTGTTGTTTTGCTGCTAATCTGCTTTATGGGTATTTTTGCTCAGTGTTTTTGATGTTTGTTTTCATATTGGTTGGCTAGAACCATTGAGTGTCGATGTTAATGTTCAATACTAAAGAAGGAAAGAGTTGTTGATCAGTTTCTTGCTCAATTACTTTTTGATTGATCGAATGGTTATAGCATCTTTAGAATGGGATGATCAGTGGATTTTTTTTTAAGAATATAAAAATTGGGGATTCCAGTTTTGCTTGAAAACGCAATGGGATGGGATGTTTCTGGTATGATGAGTCGAATCATTGACCATTTGTTTTTTGCTTCAATATGTAGAGCACAGTCCCGTTCTCATGTTTCTCCCTAGTTTGCTGATGGCTCTTTAGTCTTCCCATATTGATATTTTTCATCCCACATGTAGCAAAAAACTGCCTGCTATTATGGCCATGGATGCTCCAAAAACTGCTCCAGTGAAGGAATTTCCAGTGGGAATAGATGAGACTACTGAAGAGGATTATGCTTCTCTGTCAAAATTACTTCAAGAGTTCACTAATATCTCTAGCATTGACAAAGCATGGGTTTTTAAGTCCAACAATGGTATGATGGCTAAAGTTTCTTTATCTCTCTCTTTCTTGCCTTCTTCATTTGAAAATTATTCATCCCTATTCTGTTTATGAAACTGTTGCTGCAGGAAAACTTTCCAAGGCAATGTTTTCGCTTAGCCAACCAAATCTTTTAGCAAACAAGAAACGAAAATTTATGCTGCCTACTAGTATCAGTAAGGAAGGTGCTAATAACTTAAATTTTCAATGGGGCCCATTTCCTATTGAGATGACAGGAGTGTCTACGATCGTTCCCTCACCCTCTGGTTCAAAGCTTCTTGTAGTTCGAAATCCTGAAAATGAATCTCCTGTGCAATTTGAGATATGGAATTCTTCTCAGTTGGAGAAGGAGTACCAAATTTCCCAGTCTGTTCATGGCTCGGTGTATGCTGATGGATGGTAAATGATCTGATAATTTTTTTGATTTTCTTTTCTCTGATGATAACTTTTGGCAGTAAAGTGTTAACCTAGTCACTCATCCATAAGAATGATGACTTCGTCAGTTTTTCACCTTCATGAATGTATATGTTAGTCGAACCTCTGGAATTGTTAATATTTACAAGAGCCCCACTGCTGGTGTTGTAGTATTTGCAATACCAATAGCAGCATTGTTATCTGTAATTGGTAACCTTTTCCTTCTTATTACCCAACAGACATAGAAAAGTTGAAATGTTTCTTGATTCTATAGGTTTGAGGGAATCTCTTGGAATGCTGATGAATCTCTCATTGCTTATGTTGCTGAGGAACCATCTCCCTGCAAGCCTTCTTTTGACTATCATGGCTACAAGAAAGGTGCTACGAAAGAAAAGGACTGCAGTAGCTGGAAAGGTCAAGGCGATTGGGAGGAGGAGTGGGGGGAATGCTATGTAGGAAAAAGACAACCTACATTATTTGTGATCAATATTAACAGGTTTCATATATAAATTTTTATTTACTTGTTTCTCAAGCATATCAGAGAGTTTTCTTTCAGAGGCAGAATGGCAGAACCCTAATTGAACTTCCCTGCATATCACAGTGGCAAGGTACAAGCTGTTGAAGGAGTTACGAAGTCTTTGAGTGTAGGTCAGGTTGTTTGGGCTCCACAAGTGGAAGGCACAGATCAATATTTGGTTTTTGTGGGCTGGTCAGCAGATCCGAGAAAGCTTGGAATAAAATACTGCTATAACAGACCCTGTGCATTATATGCAGTGAAGGCGCCACTTTATAAATCGGATGCTGCTGAGTTTGATCTCAAGTGGGTTTCTTGCTTCATTGAAAGACATTTGATCTCTCAGAGATTTCTTCATTCATATAGTCTTACATTGGATTTGACTATGCTACCTTTAACCATGATGCATAATTTTCTAGACACAGATCAATGGAGGAATCGAGTCTAGTGAGGTTAACAGATAGCATAAGTAGTGCATTCTTTCCACGATTCAGGTATGCTATTGAACTCTTATCCTCACTGTTTTGCCTTGTGCCTGAGGTGCATTATCTTCTTCATTCTTCAGTCTGCAATTTTAAAATTTTGTACATGATAGCATGAACAAAGCGCCCTCCTGAAGTTGCGAAATAATTTTTGGAAAACATTTATGTCTACCCTTAGCTGACTCTTTGTACTGGAAAAAGACTTAGTCTTGTGTTGTATCTAGGTTTACTCTACTCTTTAGCAATAGTGTACTTGGATACCTTTCTTTCCTTCTCTGCTTTCATTCATCCTGTTATTTCATATCTTTGTTGCATTTATTAAGTTCAAATCCATTCTTTCTCTGCTGGATTCCATCTCTTCTTGCTATGATGAAAATGAGGTTCTCTTGTATGAGGAGTCTTTATTTCTTTGGTTAGTGTTGTCTATCACGTTTCTACAGAGGATACCATGTAAATTGTTTCATGGAAGTCTTAAATAGCTGTCTGAAATCGCCTAATTCACCTTTAGATTCTTTCATATACTACCCAAATATCAATGTTGCCATTGTCTCCATTTAATGCCACTTAATTGAATAAAACCTCTGTTATACAGCTGCATAACTTCTTTGAAATCTACTCTTTACAAAAGAGAAATGTCTTTGGATCTTGCTAATTACATGTGAATTATGTTTGTTTTTTTTTTCTCAGCCCAGATGGAAAGTTCCTTGTCTTTCTGTCTGCAAAAGCTTCAGTGGATTCTGGGGCACACTCTGCAACTGATTCTCTTCACCGAATTGACTGGCCAACCAATGGCAAGATATGCTCATCTACAAAAGTCCTTGATGTGGTAAACTCTCTACTTTATCTCTGATGAACAGAATGTGGTGAGTGGCAATGGTTGGGGTTTTTTCAGTTTTAGCAAGGAATGGGAAGGAAACTATTCAGGCAGAAACCCTCAAAGCCAGCCAGCCGGCTCCATGCGCTTTGGTGGATGCTCTTTGTTTTTTCTTTGGCTGGACTTTATTTGGCCATACTTCTTCTGTCTGAGAATATAACAAAACTAAATTTGGCCTTTTGCTGTTTCTTTTATGAGTATTCAATGGCAATATTTGCATGCTTTTAAATTAATTTTTGATTCTCTGCTTGCTTAGCTTCTCATATGAGTTTTAATCTGTTTTCATTCTATCAAATCTTTGCAGATTCCTATTGTGAACTGTGCTGAGGATGGCCAATTCCCAGGGCTTTACTGTCCAAGTTTTCTTAGTAAGCCTTGGCTTTCTGATGGATGCACTATGATTTTATCTTCCTACTGGCACAGTCATCTAGTGATACTTTCTGTAAATGTGTTAAGGTGATTATATAAAGACTACTGGTTATATGTCTTCTTTATCAGGTGCATAGACTTTTACATTTGTGCTTTGTTACCTAATGTTATTATCATATTACAGTGGTGAAGTATTACGTATCAGCCCTGTTGACTCAGGCTTTTCATGGAATGCTCTCACACTAGATGGGGACAATGTGATTGCGGGTAAAATGGAAGTTTTTTTTTCTTCACCAATAATTTCTGTCTCCTTTTAAAACAAGAGAAATGAACTTTGTAGTTGTTTCTTCATCTCAAAGTGAGTAGCAGTCCTGTGGATATTCCTCAAATCAAGTATGGCTGTCTTGTTGACAAAGCAACTAGTAGCACCCAATGGCATTGGTTAGATGTGGCAAGCCCCATTTTCAGTTGTTCCGAGAAGGTTTATTTTTCTTGCTTTGTTTTATATGATCTGCTGTTCTTTTATATCAGGCTGCTCTTTAAAGTTTGACATCCGATGGTACAGGTTATGGCTCTGCTTTCATCTCGTCAGTTTAGCATTCTGCAAATTCCAGTCAAAGATGTTTCTGATTGCCTAACAAAAGGTATCAAGAATGCTAATCAAGTTTTGTTTTGAATCTAATGCAACTGTGGTGACTGATCTCTTTCCAGATAATTGGAATAATACCTTTCAGCTCTTTCTTCATTTTAAGAAACCTTAATCATAGTACTTCCAATATGGTAAAAAGAAAAGATTTTGACCAAGATCTTTGTCCAAACTCCAATCCGTTCAGGAGCTGCTAAACCTTATGAGACAATATACATATCTTCCAAGAAAAATAGTGAACATGATCCCCTGATAGTGGTCCTTCATGGGGGGCCGCATTCTGTCTCCTTGTCAAGCTTCTCAAAGTCACTTGCATTTCTCTCTTCAATTGGTTACAGCCTACTAATAGTGAATTATAGGTGAGTAAAAATATACTTCTTCAGAAAAGTTTATTGATATCCAAGTCCCCCTTTTTATTAAAAAAGAAAAATCTTGTGTTTTTTATTAAGCTAGCTCGCATCTTTCTTGCCATTTCATTTTTCTCTATGCTGCTTAAATTTTACTTCTATAGGGTATATATCGTATTACTTTAGAAGTAGTTTATTAAGGTGAGACTGCTTTGCTTATCTTTTAGTACAGCAAATTATGAAATTTCTGGCGCTAAATTAGATTGCACATCCTCCATGATGACCTCTGCTTTCACATGCTTAATAAATTTTCCTTCAAAAAACAGCATTTAGTCTTTTTCAATTTCATCAACATCAGCACTGGCATAAACTTTATCTTCATCTAGTAATGCTTATATACTTCAGAGGTTCACTGGGATTTGGTGAGGAAGCGTTGCAATCTCTTCCTGGGAAAGTTGGGTCTCAGGTACTTATTCTTGATCTGTTCTGTTCCATGTCATGGATCATTGAGTTATCTTGTTAAATTTGAACTCTCAATCCTTGACTCATGTACAGGATGTCAATGATGTGCTAACAGCCATCGATCATGTTATTGAGAAAGGACTTGTCAACCCATCTAAAATAACTGTTCTTGGTGGTTCCCATGGTGGCTTTCTGACCACGCACTTGATTGGCCAGGTTGAGGTTTCTCTTAATGTATATGTGTTCTTGAACACATTTCCTTTCGCAGGGAATGCTTATGGTGTTTGATATTTACATGTATGTCTCCACAATTGGGCAGTAGCTTAATTACTTACTTTCTACAGGCACCAGATAAGTTTGTTGCAGCTGCTTCCAGGAATCCAGCTTGTAATATTTCATCCATGGTTGGTATAACAGATATCCCTGATTGGTGTTATGTGGAAACCTATGGTAGCAATGGGAAAAGCATCTTTACAGAAGCACCTACGGCTGAGCACCTGTCTAACTTTTACAGCAAGTCTCCAATATCACATATCTCAAAGGTACAACAAAATACTAGTTTTTATTTATGATTCCTATGCCTTAGTTTCCAACCAAGCAGCTGATAAGCATGGCATGCTATGCCACTTTTGCAGACTTAGCATTATTTGAAGTAAAACTAATTTGATGATGAATATCTACTAAATAAAGACATTCGCTTTATATGTTGGAAAGATAAAGGCGCGAGGGTTATTTAAACTGTACTAGAATACGCATAGTGTTGTAGAACTTATATTGCTTTCACTCCTAAAGGGTATAATTTATCAATTAAGCACCGTAAATCATCTTATATATGGGGTAAAGTCTATTTTTTATCGTCTTTGCAGGTTAAAGCTCCAATCCTTTTTCTTCTAGGCGCTCAGGATCTTCGTGTCCCAGTTTCCAATGGATTGCAAGTAAGATAGCTATTCCTTTCTTAAGCATGAACCATGATAAATGTTTTAAATATTTTTAACGTGGATTTTGGATATCCTTACTGCTGTAGGAGCTCGAGAGATCACTGAATTAGTTAATTAAGCTGTTACTTTAATCACAGACAATAAATAGTAAAGAGGATAAATTAAAGTTTTTCTAGAACATTCTTTTTCTTACAAAAAGTTGGCTTGATGACTGATTTGATGAGTATTGATACTGATATTTGAAACTTTCAGTATTCACGGGCACTAAAGGAGAGAGGAGTTGAGACCAAAGTTATTGTGTTTCCCAATGACATTCATGGAATTGATAGGTAAACACATGCCCCAAAGAAACTACTTTGCTAAATTTATAATCACATGGGGAAACCTAAAAACAATGTCACACTGTTGAGTGTTGAGATCTGATATGCACTCTATTGTTGCAGACCACAATCTGACTTCGAAAGCTTTCTTAATATCGGTGTGTGGTTCAACAAGTATTGCAAATGAACAAGTTATGAAGAGGTTCATATTCTGTAGCCGCCGTTGTATGGTCTGAACTCTGAACTTTAAATATCAAGACGAAATCATCAGATAAAAGCTACTTAGGTATCATGCAACTTATACCCGAGAAAGTAATCGCTATAATTAATCTTGGTTAAGATGGTTTGTACTTTGTATTGTATCAATAAATGTCTGGTTCTTTTTTCTTCAATTATACCCACATTTCCTTCATACAGCCCCACCTATATGTAATTTTCGTTTAATGACACTGTTTTCACTTGAATTTGTAGATTCTCTTCCTGTCTTTCTTTCTAAAGGCTTTGTATTCCCATTTTAACAGTTCTCTAAAAGAACAACTAGTACCTGAGCCATTATGAAGCAGGGCTGATGACTCCCAGGCTTCTATATGTGTATATATTTAAAGGAGAAGCAAGTTTGAGTTTGACTCAACCTTCAGACATTGCTGAAGCTAGTTTCAACAGAATTTTACGTAAGCAACTCTGAATTTTGATGCTATTCCATCTTTTGTATTTGACATTATCATGGATGACTGTGTGGGGCCTTAGTTTGCCTAGACTTGTTAAAACGTAAGCTTTATCTATGAATTTTTCCTTTTAACCAAAAAAAACAAGTTGGAACCCTTATCTAAGAAATGAAATTAGGGACATATTACACAGGCTATAGTCTTAAAAATGCTATCCCTCCCTCGCATTGAAATTTTTTACTATATCTTTTCTTCTGGATAAGTTAATATATTAACAAATTGAAATTGGTCACATGGGTAATCTGGCATTGATTTTCACAAAATTTTAGGAAAATCAGTGTACTAGTTGGAGTATTAAAACGTATAAAAAAAAGTTGGAATCTTTGAAATGAATAGGACTTTGGCATTAGCATCCACCAACAGCGTCATCACCATCTCCAATTGGTTTGAAAAGTTAGCAGCTTTGCCTCGCTTCTCTCCGCCAATTTTCTCTATTTTACTTCACTCCTCTTTCTCCCTACACGTAAGCTTCCTCTCTTTATCTTCATTGTTCATTTTCATCAAGAGCGTCTCTGAAAACTGAAAATAACTAGTTTTTGTTGTTTTGCTGCTAATCTGCTTTATGGGTATTTTTGCTCAGTGTCTTTTATGTTTGTTTCCATATTGGTTCGATAGAACAATTGAGTGTCAATGTTACTTTTGGCTACTAAGGAGTTGTTGATCAGTTTCTTTTGAATCAGTTTTTTATTAATAGAATGGTTATAGCATCTTTAGAATGGGATAATCAGTGGAAATTTTTGGACAAAAATTAAAATTTGGGTATTCCAGTTTTGCCTGAAAACGCAATGGGATGTTTCTGGTATGATGAGTCGAATCATTGACCATTTTTCCCATACTCATGTTTCTCCCTAGTTTGCTGATGGCTCTTTAGTCTTCCCATATTTATATTTTTCATCCCACATGTAGCAAAAAACTGCCTGCTATAATGGCCATGGATGCTCCAAAAACTGCTCCAGTGAAGGAATTTCCAGTGGGAATAGATGAGACTACTGAAGAGGATTATGCTTCGCTGTCTAAATTACTTCAAGAGTTCACTAATATCTCTAGCATTGACAAAGCATGGGTTTTTAAGTCCGAAAATGGTATGATGGCTAAAGTTTCTTTATCTTTCTCTTTCCTGCCTTCTTCATTTGAAAATTAAAAGCTACTGTATTATTTATCGTTCTGTTTATGAAACTGTTGCTGCAGGATTAGTTTCCCAGGCAATGTTTTCACTTAGCCAACCAAATCTTTTAGCAAACAAGAAACGAAAATTTATGCTGCCTGCTAGTATCTCAAAGGAAGGTGCTAATAACTTGGATTTTCAATGGGGCCCATTTCCTATTGAGATGACAGGAGTGTCTATGATCATTCCCTCACCCTCAGGTTCAAAGCTTCTTGTAGTTCGAAATCCTGAAAATGAATCTCCCGTGCAATTTGAAATATGGAATTCTTCTCAGTTGGAGAAGGAGTACCAAATTCCCCAGTCTGTTCATGGCTCGGTGTATGCTGATGGATGGTAAATGATTTAATAATTCTTTTGATTTTCTTTTCTCTATATGATAACTTTTCACAGTATGGTGTTAACCTAGTCCCTCATCCGTATGTAAATGATGACTTGGTCAGTTTTTCACCTTCATGTATGTGAATTGTTTGTAGTTACAAGAGCCCACTGCTGGTTGTGGTAGTATTTGCAATAGCAATAGCAGCATTGTTACCTGTAATTGCTACTTTTTGCCGTCTTATCACCCAGCAGACATAGAAAAGTTGAAATGTTTCTTGATTGTATAGGTTTGAGGGAATCTCTTGGAATGCTGATGAATCTCTTATTGCTTATGTTGCTGAGGAACCATCTCCCTGCAAGCCTTCTTTTGACAATCATGGTTACAAGAAAGGTGCTACGAAAGAAAAGGACTGCAGTAGCTGGAAAGGTCAAGGCGATTGGGAGGAAGAGTGGGGGGAACGCTATGCAGGAAAAAGACAACCTGCATTGTTTGTGATCGATATTAACAGGTTTTACTTATAAGTTTTTATTTAATTGTTGTTTAAGCATATCAGAGAGAGTTTTCTTTCAGAGGCAGAATGGAAGAACCCTAATTGAACTTCCCTGCATATAACAGTGGCAAGGTACAAGCTGTTAAAGGAGTTACAAAGTCTTTGAGTGCAGGTCAGGTTGTTTGGGCTCCACAAGTGGAAGGCACAGATCAATATTTGGTTTTTGTGGGCTGGTCAGCAGATCCAAGAAAGCTTGGCATAAAATACTGCTGTAACAGACCCTGTGCATTATATGCAGTGAAGGCGCCACTTTATAAATCAGATGCTGCTGAGTTTGATCTCAAGTGGGTAACTTGCTTCATTGAAAGACATTTGATCTCCCAGAGTTTTCTTCATTCGTATACTCTTACATTGGATTTGACTATGCTACCTTTATCCATGATGCATAATTTTCTGGACACAGATCAATGGAAGAATCGAGTCTAGTCAACTTAACACATAGCATAAGTAGTGCATTCTTTCCACAATTCAGGTATGCTATTGAACTCTTATCCTCACTGTTTCGCCTGGTGCCTGAGGTGCATTATCTTCTTCATTCTTCAGTCTGCATTTTATAAAGTTTGTAAATGATAGCATGAACAAAGTGCCCTCCTTAAGTTACGAAATAATTTCCGGAAAGCTAACTTCCTTTTCTTCTCTGCTTATGCGGTTATTTCATATCTTTGTTGCATTTATTAAGTTCAAATCCATTCTCTCTCTGTTGGATTCCATTTCTTGCTATGATGAAAATGAGGTTCTCTTGTATGAGGAGTCTTTAATTCTTTGGTTAATTTTTTTTGTGTATTACTTTTCTGCAGAGGATACCATGTAAATTGTTGCTTGGAAGTCTTAAATAGCTGTCTAAAATTGCCTAATTCACCTTGAGATTCTTTCATCTACTACCCAACTATCAATGTTGCCATTATATATTGCTGCTTAATTGAATAAAACCTCTGTTATGCAGCTGCATAACTTCTTTGAAATCCACTCTTACATAAGAGTAATGTCTTTGGATCTTGCTAATTATATGTGAATTATGTTGTTTTGTTTTTTTTTTCCTCAGCCCAGATGGAAAGCTCCTTGTCTTTCTGTCTGCAAAAGCTTCAGTGGATTCTGGGGCACACTCTGCAACTGATTCTCTTCACCGAATCGACTGGCCAACCGATGGCAAGATATGCTCATCTACAAAAATCATTGATGTGGTAAACTCTCCACTTTATCTCTGATGAACTAAATGTGGTCCGCAGCAACGACGGGTTTTTTTTTTTATCATTTTTAAAAAGGAACGGGAAGGGAACCATCCAGGCTGAAAGCCCCAAAGCTAGCTGGCCAGCTCCATGCACTTTGGTGGATGCTCTTTGTTTTCTCTTTGGCTGGACTTTAATTGACCATACTTCTTCTGTCTGAGAATATAACAAAACTAAATTTGGTCTATTGGTTCGGCAAAAAAAAAAAAAAATTTGGTCTATTGATGTTTCTTTTATGAGTATTCAATGGCAATACTTACATGCTATTAATTTTTGAGTCTCTGCATGCTTAGCTTCTCATATGAGTTTTTAATCTGTTTTCATTCTATCAAATCTTTTTTCTTTACAGATTCCTGTTGTGAACTGTGCTGAGGATGGTCAATTCCCAGGGCTTTACTGTCCAAGTTTTCTTAGTAAGCCTTGGCTTTCTGATGGATGCACTATGATTTTATCTTCCTACTGGCACAGTTATGAAGTGATACTTTCTGTAAATGTGTTAAGGTGATTATACAAAGACTACTGGTTATATGTCTTCTTTATCAGGTGCATAGACTTTTATATTTGTGCTTTGTTACCTAATGTTATTATCATATTACAGCGGTGAAGTATTACGTATCAGCCCTGTTGACTCAGGCTTTTCATGGAATGTTCTTACACTAGATGGGGACAATGTGATTGCGGGTAAAATGGAAGTTTTTTTTTTTTTTTCTTAACCAATAATTTCTTTCTCCTTTTAAACAAGAGAAATGAACTTTGTAGTTGTTTCTTCATCTCAAAGTGAGTAGCAGTCCTGTGGATATTCCTCAAATCAAGTATGGCTGTCTTGTTGACAAAGCAACTAATAGCACCAAATGGCATTGGTTAAATGTGGCAAGCCCCATTTTAAGTTGTTCCAAGAAGGTTTATTTTTCTTGCTTTTGTTTAATATGATCTGTTCTTCTTTTATATCAGGCTGCTCTTTGAAGTTTGACATCTGATGGTACAGGTTATGGCTCTGCTTTCATCTCGTCAATTTAGCATTCTTCAAATTCCAGTCAAAGATGTTTCTGATTGTCTAACAAAAGGTATCGAGAATGCTAATCAAGTTTCGTTTTGGATCTAATGCAACTGTGGAGACTGATATCTTTCCAGATAATTGGAATAATACCTTTCAGCTCTTTCTTCATTTTAAGAAACCTTGATCATAGTACTTCCAATATGGTAAAAAGAAAATTTTTTGACGAAGATCTTTGTCAATTCGTTCAGGAGCTGCTAAACCGTATGAGGCAATATTTGTATCTTCCAAGAAAAATAGTGAACATGATCCCCTTATAGTGGTCCTTCATGGGGGGCCACATTCTGTCTCCTTGTCAAGCTATTCAGAGTCACTGGCATTTCTCTCTTCAATTGGTTACAGCCTACTAATAGTAAATTATAGGTGAGTTAAATATACTTCTCCAGAGAAGTTAAATTGATATCCGAGTCCCCCTAAATAAAAAAACTTTAGTATTTTATTAAGCTTTAAGCTAGCTCTCATCTTTCTCTTGCCATTTCTTTTTTTACTATGCTGCTTTAATTTTACTTCTATAGGGTATATCATATTTTCTTTAGAAGTAGTTTATTAAGGTGAGACTGCTTTGCTTATTTCTTTTAGTACAGCAAATTATGAAATTGCTGACACTAAATTCTATTGCACATCCTCCATGATGACCTCTGCTTTCACATGCTTAATAAATTTTCCTTTTAAAAACAGCATTTAGTCTTTTTCAATTTCATCAACATCAGCATTCAGCACTGGCATGCTTATTTATTTCAGAGGTTCACTGGGATTTGGTGAGGAAGCGTTGCAATCTCTTCCTGGGAAAGTTGGGTCTCAGGTACTTATTCTTGATCTGTTCTGTTCCATGTCATGGGTCATTAAGTTATCTTGTTAAATTGTGAACTCTCAATTCTTAAATCATGTACAGGATGTCAATGATGTGCTAACAGCCATAGATCATGTCATTGAGAAAGGACTTGTCAACCCATCTAAAATAACTGTTGTTGGCATTTCCCATGGTGGCTTTCTGACCACGCACTTGATTGGCCAGGTTGAGGTTTCTCTTAAAATAATGTAAATTTGTTCTTGGGCGCCAGCAAATTTCCTTTAGCAGGGAACCCTTATGGTTTTGATATTTACATGTATGTCTCCACAATTTTGGGCAATGGCTTAATGACTTATCTTCTACAGGCACCAGATAAGTTTGTTGCAGCTGTGGCGAGGAATCCAGTTTGTAATCTTTCATCTATGGTTGGTATAACAGATATCCCTGATTGGTGTTATGTGACATCCTATGGAAGCAATGGGAAAAACATCTTTACTGAAGCACCTACAGCCGAGCACCTGTCTCACTTTTACAGCAAGTCTCCAATATCACATATCTCAAAGGTAGAACAAAATACTAGTTTCTTCTAAGATGCGTATGGCTTTGGTATGCTATGCCACTGTTGCAGACTTAGAACTATTTGAAGTAAAACTAATTAGATGACGAATATTTACTAAATGAAACAAATTCCCTTTGTACGTTGGTTAATATGAAGGGATGGTTATTTAAGCTATACATAATACATGAATATGCATAGTGTTCTGGAAGACTAGAACTTACATCGCCTTTGCTCCTAAAGGGTATAATGCATAAATTTAGCACCATAAATCATAATATGATGGGGGTAAAGTTTATCTTTTATCATCTTTGCAGGTTAAAGCTCCAACCCTTATTCTTCTAGGCGCTCAGGATCTTCGTGTCCCAATTTCCAATGGATTGCAAGTAAGATAACCATTCCTTTCTTAGCATGAACTATGAATCTTTAAATTCTTTTGAATGTGGAATTTTGGATCCCAGTGCCGCTGTAGGAGCTTGATAGCTTAGTGTATTAACTCATCATCACAGAAGATGATAAATTAAAGTTTTCTAAACATTCTTCATTCCTTGGAATAATTTTGCATATGATATTGATGTTTGAAACTTGTAGTATTCACGGGCGTTAAAGGAGAGAGGAGTTGAGACTAAAGTTATAATGTTTCCCAATGACATTCATCCAATTGATAGGTAAACTCTTGCCCTGAAGAAACTTACTACTATTTTGCTAAATTTAATTACACTGGAAAACCCTAAAACGATGCCACATTGTTGACATCCGATATATGCTCTTTCGCTGCAGACCACAATCCGACTTTGAAAGCTTTCTTAACATCGGTGTGTGGTTCAATAAGTATTGTAAATAAACAAGCTTATACTGTGAAGCAGCTGTTGTCTAATCTGAACTCTGAACTTTTATATCTCAAGACCAGATTGCTGGGTAACAGCTACTTTGGTATCTGTTAAGATGGTTTGTATAATTGTATTGTATCAATAATCAATAATAATGTGCGGTTCTTGTTTCTGGTTATATTAAACCCACATTTTCAGCATACAGCCGCACCTCAATGTAACTTTTGATAATATCGTTTTCACTTGTATTTGTAGATTCTCTTTCCTTCTAAAGGCTTTATATTCCCATTTTAACTGTTCTCTCAGTCTCAATGGAGAAGCAACTTTGAGTTTGACTCAACCATCACAGTTGCCGAAACTAGTTCCACCATAATTTTACGTAACTTTGAGAAATGGGTAAATGGCTAATCTTTGATCTGGATTTGGAACTCTATTAGATCTTAATACCTCTGGGTTATGGCTACAACGTAAAAATTGAAGGGCTTTTTTTATTTGAACAAAAATACCTACCTCTTAAAAAGAAAATGAAAAGACAAAAAATGTACTAACAAACAAAAATGCTCTTATGTCTCAATTCTGTCTGTCCTAACTCCAAAGTCATAGTCCCTACTTAATAGATTTGCTGTATATTCCGACACCAAAACCTTGAAACTAAAAACCCTCGCACCAAAGCCCCTTATCCAGGAACAGGTTATGATTTCTGGTGCTAAATTCCTCAATTCTTACTTACATTACCTAAATTTTTCACAAAAACTCACTTTTTTGTCTGAGTTAAGCTAGCAATGTTTGCCAATCTCCAACTAGATAGCGGTTGCTTTAACATTTTCTGCTCCACAAAAACCTCACCACCCAACATTACGGGAGTTTCAGTTTCGGTTTCAGTTTCTCCACTAGAAAAACATGAATTCATCAACAGAAACAAGCAACACAGACTTCTCGAGACTCCCAATGGAGGAGGAACCAAGAAATTTAATGGAGTTCGGAAACAAAGTCTTGATAATCAACCTGAGCCAAGTAACCAGTTTTTGGAGAAAACCCCAGATAGAGAAAGGAGAGAGAAAACGAGGGAAAGTTGCAAATTTGTGAATAAAGGAAGTAATTTCGGTGGAGGCAATGGAAAATTTCCGGTGGAGAACATGCAGGCCAAGTGTTCGACGAAATGGGCTTCCTATGGAGGTTGCATTCCAGCAATTTTGGGAGCTTTGGATACCGTCAAGGATTTGGATGAGGCATTAAAGCCATGGGCCGAAAACTTAAGTAACAAAGAAAGGAGTATTATTTTGAAGGAGCAATCAAGTTGGGAAAGAGCTTTAGAGATTTTTGAGTGGTTTAAGGAAAAACAATGTTATGAGTTGAATGTCATCCATTACAATATTATGTTTAGGATTCTTGGGAAAGCTCATAGATGGGGCTTTGTTGAGAGGTTATGGAATGAGATGACTTTTAGAGGGATTGAACCGATAAATTCTACTTATGGTACTCTGATGGATGTTTGTAGTAAAGGTGGGCTGAAGCCGCAGGCTCTCTGTTGGCTTGGGAAGATGAATAAGCAAGGGATGAAGCCTGATGAGGTGACTATGGGAATTGTTGTGCAGTTGTATAAGAAAGCGGGAGAGTATCGCAAAGCTGAGGAGTTTTTCAAAAAATGGTCATTGAATGGATCTTTGAGGCATGATGGAAGTGAAACATTCAGTGCAGTGGGGAGTGATTGTCATTTAAGCTCCTATACATATAATACTTTGATAGATACGTATGGAAAGGCAGGGCAGATTCGAGAGGCTTCTGAAACCTTTGAAATGATGCTTAGAGAAGGGATTGTTCCAACTACCGTTACTTTTAATACGATGATTCACATTTCTGGTAACCATGGACGGTTAGAAGACGTGGCTTCACTGATGAAGAAGATGGAGGAGGTTCAGTGCCTACCGGACACAAGAACTTATAATATTCTTATCTCCCTCCATGCTAAGCAAGATGATATAAAGATGGCTGCACGCTATTTTGCAAAGATGAAGGAGGCCCGTCTTGAACCAGATCTTGTGAGTTATCGCACCCTCCTGTATGCATACTCAATAAGGCAAATGGTTAGTGAAGCTGAAGACCTCATTCGGGAGATAGATGAGCGGCAGCTTGAAATTGACGAATATACACAATCTGCACTGACCAGGATGTACATAGAATCTGGGATGCTCGAGAAGTCGTGGTTATGGTTCATGAGGTTTCACAATGCGGGAAATATGAGTTCAGAGGGATACTCTGCCAACATTGATGCGTTTGGGGAGCGGGGCCATGTTTTTGAAGCTGAAAAAGTTTTCTTCTGTTGCCAAGAGAGGAAAAAGCTTACCGTCCTTGTGTTTAATGTAATGATTAAAGCTTATGGAATGGGGAAGAGTTTCGATAAAGCATGTTGGTTATTTGATAGCATGCAGAGTCATGGTGTAGTTCCTGACAAATGCAGTTACAATTCTCTCGTACAAATTTTGGCTAGTGCTGACCTACCTCATGTTGCAAAAAACATCCTGAAGAGGATGCAGGAAGCAGGATTTGTAAGTGATTGCATCCCTTATTGTGCCGTGATCTCAAGCTTTATAAAATTAGGGGATCTGGAAATGGCTGAAGGACTATATAATGAGATGATTCAGTATAAGGTGGAGCCTGATATAGTTGTCTATGGTGTGTTGATAAACGCTTTTGCTAATCTTGGAAGCGTTAAAGAAGCTACCAGTCATCTTAATGCAATGAAGAGTGCTGGATTGCCTGGAAATGCCGTTATATACAACTCATTGATTAAGCTTTACACAAAAGTGGGTTATTTGAAAGAAGCACAGGAAGTTTATCAACTACTTCAGCTGTCAGGGTTCAACCCTGATGTGTATTCTTCAAATTGTATGATTGACCTCTACAGCGAACGCTCTATGGTTAGTCAAGCAGAAGCAGTTTTCGAGAACTTAAAGCAAAAGGGAGATGCAAATGAATTTACATATGCAATGATGCTGTGCATGTATAAAAGAAATGGGAGATTTGAGGAAGCCTCTCATATTGCAAGACAGATGAGAGAATTAGGGCTTCTAACTAATTTGTTGAGTTATAATAATGTGCTAGGATTGTATGCCATGGATGGGAGATTCAGAGAGGCCGTTAGAACTTTCAAGGAAATGATCAGTGCTTGCATTCAACCTGATGATAGTACATTCAAATCACTAGGATCTGTTCTCATGAAATGCGGAGTTCCGAAGCGAGCTGTTAATACGCTGCAAGTGACAAGAAAGAAGGATCCTCAGAGTGGTTTGCAGGCATGGATGTCCACCCTCTCTTCAGTTGTCGGCACGGATGAAGAGGATGATGACAATGATGGTCATGACTATGCTTAAACAATCTCATTGCAGCTGACTTTTCGGGTTTGAGTTCATTGATGGATCACTAAAGCGTAGACAAAACCTTAATCAATAGCCCCAACAGATGTATAGCTTAAATTCAATGTCATGCCAATGTATTTAGCTGTTGTATTTTGTAGATTTATTAGAGAGAGGAAGTTTTGGAACTTAGCCTGCTGCTGCAAGAACAAATACTGTTTCCTTCCTTTTATAAGCATGATGTAAATTTATTTTTTGTTATTATGAATATCAATGAAAGGAATCAGAAGGCCTGAGTAGAATTCTGAACTAAATTCCAACTATGTTCCTTATATGCAGAGATCACCATCAAGTCTGCATAAATCAGAAAATGAGCTTTGTTGAAAATTCTTAAAGCTTGTTTTATTCCTGCATATATATAGCATCAACTTTCTTCTGTTTGTAAAATAAGATCTGTAATCAACATGTCTTTTTTCATCAAAATCTCTATTACACCTTTTTTCCTACTTCTAGAATTGATTCTAATTTTAGAAACACATGCACCACAGTCAATTTTACATTACATTCTGGGAAGATTTGGAAATTGACAGGAAATAAACAAGAAAGAAACTTTAGTTTTAAACCATCTGCTAAAATTAAATTAACCACTAATAGCACTAGTATTATCTTCATCATTTACATCGATTCAGATCAAAGAAAAATCCCAGTAACACTAATGAATAAACCCAGAAAAATGAAGAAAACAAAACCTTCCATGTACATTACAAAACAAAAGCATCAACCTACAGTACTATCATTTTCCCAAGAAACAAACATGTCTCCAAGGCCAGCTTCTAAATCCACCCACTGCTCTTCCTCAAACTCCTCCCCACCTTCCACCACCTTCACCTCCACCAAAACAAACGACTCTGCAATTTCCACCGCCTCCACCACCACCACCACCCTCCTTTTCCCCAACCCCACAACCCCTCTTTTCCCTTTCTCCACTTTATATCCCAATCTCTCCCCAACCTCCGCCACCTTCTCCACCACCCCATCCACCGTCTCCGCCGTAGTAGTATACCTCTTTTCCTTCCTCTTATTATTATTATTCCCTCCTTCAAAAAGCCCTGATAAATCCAACCCAGAAGACAAAGATATGATGTCAAACGCATTAACGCCGTTACAAACCATGTCATGCTTTAACTTCCAGTCATGTAACAAACTTGTTTTGTCCTTCGATGATGTCAATGCTGTTAAAGCTTTTTTATACCATGAAGTTTCCATCAACTTTGCTATGCTCATTCTCGTGTCCGGATTCGGGTCTAAAAGCTGCCATATTATAGCTTTTTGCTGCTTATTTATCCACTCTGGAAACTGAAACTCCCTCCGGTGAACCTTTTTATACATAGCCACCAAGTTACTATCATCGAACGGTAAATAACCGGCCAACAAATGAAATAAAATAACCCCACAAGACCAAGCATCCGCCTTTGAACCGTCGTACCCTTTCCTCCGAACAACTTCCGGCGCTGTATACGCCGGCGTTCCACAAGCTGTATGTAAGAGCCCGTTGTTTAGCTGTTCAGGAAGAGCCGAGAGACCAAAGTCTGAAACTTTAAGGTTCCCATTTTGGTCTAATAAAAGGTTTTGCGGCTTTAGATCACGGTGAGCGACACCGTTTTGGTGGCAGAAATTAAGGGCGGAGACGAGTTGGGTAAAGTACTGTCGCGCGAGTTTTCCCGGTAGCCGGCCGTGGCGTAAAACTTTGGTGAAAAGTTCGCCCCCGGAGGCTAGTTCCATTACAAGGTAGATCTTGGTCTTCGTCGCCATGACTTCGTGGATTGTAAGGATGTTTGGGTGGTGCTGAAGGCGGCGCATGGCCGCAACTTCCCGGACTATTCTGGGTTCCATGGCGGCGTCCGTTTTGGTCTTGTCTATAATCTTAATCGCCACCACGTTGTTGCTGTCTTCGAGAGAGGTTGCTTCATGAACTTTCGCGAAGCTTCCACGGCCTAACACACGACCCAATTGATACTTACCGAGAAGGATAGTTGAAGGCGATTTGGTTCGGACCAGTTTCGGTGTCGTGGTACGGACGAGTGTTGGTGTTGGAGGCGGTGTAATTGGTTGTTGTGGTGGCAGAAACGGGGGTGGTGGTGGTGGCGGTGGCAGGGTGGGTGGAGCCGCTGACGGCGGCATGGTTGAATGGTGGTGGAAAGGTTGGGGAAGAGAGGTTGAAGCTGAAAACAAGAGAGTGGCCACAAGAAGGAATTATGGGAAAGGTGGGTTGGGTTATATAGAAGAAGGAGGGAAGTCAAAATGGAAAAACAAAATTTAGTTTGGTTGGCTTCTCACTGTCATAAGACTCCTTTGTCAGGTGAAATTGGGATTGGCATTTCCTATCTTTTGTTTTTCCATAATTACCCTAGTACTTAGTAGTAGTACTTTAATATATTTCTATTTTTCTTCGGTGCCAAAAAAAAAATTTATTTTATATTTTTTCTTTTTCTTTTGGTTTGGATCTATCATTGCTTGGATTATTTAAATTGTATGTAATTATAAATCATTCCCTTTATTTTAATGTTAATAAATAAATACATATATTTTTTATTGTAATTAATCATTTAAATAATTAAAAATTT
Organism: Corchorus olitorius; assembly: GCA_001974825.2. Lineage (NCBI taxonomy): Eukaryota > Viridiplantae > Streptophyta > Magnoliopsida > Malvales > Malvaceae > Corchorus > Corchorus olitorius. The sequence continues at coordinate 5,089 of AWUE01015819.1, read as the reverse complement.
CATGTTGGAACCTATAGAACTAATATTAAGATTATTAATGTACCCAAAAAACTTTAAAATTTAAATACATGCATAAAATAGGTGTAATAGAGCTTTTAATTTGGAATCAACATGACTCGATTTCGCATTAATTGAGTGTAATTATCAAATAGTAGGTAATTCATTAAAATAATTAGTAATCACCAATGAAAGAGTTTTACTTTATGATAATAAATCTATCTGATTCGAATATAATTAATTATAAATCAGTAACAAAGATACAAACCCATATAATTTTAAAAAATAATGAAAAATTTTAATCAAACGGTGGACACTTGACATGACGAGACAACCTAGACCTATATAGTTGCTCTTGCCCGCCATATTATTATTCTTTTATTTACATTTGTTTTAAAACAAATGTATCGACCTAATTATTTTTCTTGACATAGTTTTCATGAATTTATTTTATGTGGTACTATCATGAATTTATTTTATAATTTAATGTTTTCAAGTCATATTCGAATTGTCGGAATGTAATTTATAATATTACGTAAAATTTTATAATAAATTAATAATATACTCCAAAAAATTAATATTTATAATAATATTTATTTTATAATGTTGTAATTGTCGGAGTATATATAGTACAACAAACGTTAATTCATTTATGTATATTACACTCTAAAGTCGGCAAGAAGGTTCTTTATGTAAATACCAAATTATACACATCTTGAACTATATATATAAATAATGAAATCATATTAGTTTTGCAACGCTTAAATTTGAAATCCGAATAATTCTCCAACTCTTAATCATGAGAGTAGATATTTTGATTTCGTGATGAATAATATACATGGATTAAATCACTAATTACTAGATTCTAATCTCACGGCCTAAAACTTGTCTAATTTGCTATCAAAAGTGTGGCGTCGAGGTCAAGACGATCATGAATCAAATTAACAATAGTAATAATGGAAAAGCCAATTGATATAAACAAATTAAAGATTGCTAATGAAAAGTACTTCCACTAACAATTAAGACCATAATGCCAAAGCGCCAATAAGTCCCAAAAACGTACACCAACCATACAAGAAAATATATATAATTCAAGGGTCGAATCCTCACCATTAACCCAACATTTAACTTTTATGATTTGCTATAGTTCCCTTTAAACAGAGACTTTTTTTTTTTGGGCTCCAAAATGTGACAAAATTGGAATATACAAAGCATCTTAATTATAATTAAATTATCATAATCATGTATTAACTGGCCGTCACTATAAGTAACCCTTTTGTGCTTTGATGATAAGATATTTTTTTAAAAGTTGATTTTCTTGCAAGTTGAGAGTTTGAGTCAAAATTCAAACCCTTGTTAAGAAAACCACCGGCTCTTTATTAGTTCCTTCTAGCATTTATATGTTCTTTCTTAGAATCTCCTCACCTCACGAGATGCACACACTGTGAAACAGCTCATGAACCTCAACAGCTTGCCGTGCATGTTTTTGCATGGTCCATGAAGTAACCAAAACCGAGTGAAACGTTTCAAATTAATTTGCTAAATATCTCGGTCCGATTGGCAACGAATTAAACGAATTTCAGTTTGATTCATATTCATATACTATGATGTAATAAAAAAATTGTAATTTTGGTTACGGGCGCCTGAGGAAAGGGGAAAGCATGACAGAAATATACACATCTTTATATGACTTTTTCAACCTTTTAATCAGTTAAGAGGGGAAACAAATAAGATGGCGATCTTATATGACTTCTCCAACCTTTCAATCAGATCCAAAGGGAAAGGCAAAAAGATCGTAATTTTGAACAACTTATTTATACTAAGTATCTATCATTTTGTAAACGAATATTTTTGCATGTTTTAATTAAGGTATCCCCAATTCTCTAATAGTTTGTGCCTATTAAGGTGCTCATCTTTTTCAAATTGAAAACATAAGCTGCATACATATAATAGTGACTAGAACTAGTCCTTTCTCCTAACAAAATGCACTTCTGAATCAAACTTTTGTTCCCAACCTTACTAGATAGACTCATTTATAGGTAACCAAAATTTTTTATTTCTCATATGGTATAATTCATGATGTTCTAGTATATTAATGGAGTCGTTAAATATAAAAATGGGGTGACGGCCGGGTTTTTGCTTTTTGGTAACTTGCATTGGTGAAGTCTGAAACGGCGCCGTTAGAGCCTTGGAATGGTGGGTTTTTGGTGGGACGTGTGGCTCGAAGGATGTGCATATATGTTAATATTGTTGTCATGTAGCTGGCGCGCTGGCGGTAGGTGCATTGCAATTGGACTGAGTTGGACGGCCATGGAAGTGCCATTTAAGCATTGCTGTTGACCCAATTATAGTTTTTGGGGTCCCAGTACTCTTTTTTCTTATAAGAAAGCACAAGCGGAATCAATTAAATCAGCAGCAAGCATGTTGCCTTTCGCCAGCAGCCCACCAAATCTTCACATATCAAACACTAAACTTTTTTCTATTCTTTAATTATGGGTAATTATTTGATACACCGATGGTGTGAATTTTGGACTCTATAAGTAGGTTGTGGAATTGACATATATCCATTTTCTAAATTAATTAGATTTTAAATATTTCAATCTAATTCTTAAGAGACACATGTCACCCTTCAAGACCCGCTTGTACAATCTACTAAACTTCACCACCGGTATATCATATATAAACCCATTAATAATTAATTATGACTTGATATCGCTCCTTCCTTCCATTGCCGTCCCTCCTTGCCTGGTCAAGATTTCAACACTAGTCACTATATATGTTACTACTTAGTAGTAGTTTTTTTTTCTTCCAATGAATGATTTTTGTATTTGAAATATATATCACTTATAATGATGATGAAAATCAAATAAATTGTTTAATTAATTGTATTTATATCATATATATCGTTTTCATAAGAATCTTATACTATATATACATTTCAACGGTTGAGAGGTTTTGTAAGTTAAAATTAATTAGAAAAATGATTAGAGATTTATTGGATTCATTTGTTAAGTCAATGAATTTTCAAATGAATATATTATAAAACAGCTTATTATGAATAGTGTGATGCAATGGCTGGCGCAGTTAATTATTTTGGATAAGAATCCTCTCCCCCCATTTTTTGTGTCTCATGGTGCCCAATCCATCAAATAATGACACGTGTCTTTTTTCAGTTTTTAATGTTATTCCTTGTTTGCTTGGTTAAATTAAATTTTATATTTTCATTCTAAAACCCTATGGGGAATGTATTAAAATTTAAGACTAACCCTTATATATAATTATTTGTTGTTAATTTGAGGCTAAACCTGATTTTAATTGGGATTTTTACTATTTGTTAAAAATCGAAAACAAACAAGGTATAATACTAGGGACACGTGGTAAAATTTGGTGAATGGGACACGGTGGAGCACCAAAAATAGGGGGAGAGGATTTTAATTCAATTATTTTATGGTAGATAGGAGTAACATTTAGCTAAGTAAATTGTTTATAGTGAAAACATTATTAATTATAATAGTATCAATTATATCACGTACAGTGTCATGGGTCATTTGATCTAGTGGTAGAGTGCGATCTCTAGTATCATGCATCAAGTATATATAAAAAAAAATTAATAATAATAGTAAAAATGCAGATGAATTTCAAGGTACAGTACATGATAAATTTCCACCCAAATGGTTTGTTACGTTCAATATGTTAATCATAAAAGCCAAATAATTTTTTCAATGCAACAATTAAAATTGCAAGTGGATGAAATGATAATATATAATATAACGTTGAACTTTTTATCATTCCATTTTCATTCTCGTAGAAGGATTATTATTATTATATATTATATTATTATTATTATTATAGACATAATAGTATCATACGGTAAATGTGCTTCAAAAGCAACTCAAATTCAAGATGTAATTGAAGTCTTCTAGATATTAACTACTCTCACAAGTAAAAATAATATTATGGGAAATCACCATACGGCTCATTACTTATTTGACCTTAATTATACTCTTTAAAACTTCGAATTCATTCTTTTTCTTTCTTAATTAATTAAACTTCGACCTTTCATATGCAATGTATATAACACATATATATAGACACGTACACGAAGGAAAAAATTTCTTATTTGACCTAAATTATTCCTTCAATGTTGTTTATATATATCTTAATTAACATGTGGAAATAAACTTTTATTATCAAATTATCGAAAAGGAAACTATATATTCCATATAATAAATTTTTTTTTCGTTTAAACATTGTTTAATTAATTAAAGAATAAAACTAATTCAGGAGACTTTTTTTTCGGCAAGAAAAACAAAAGAATAAAATTAATTTGCAGCCTCTAATTAGTTAATTAGGAGGGAAAGAAGCTTCACAATTGTTTTTTTCGTTCAATAGGGAAGAAGCTTCACAATTAATACATGGATGAGCTAATTTTTGTTTGGTTTATTAGATTCCGAGCATAGCATTACTATGTATGGTTAACCCGGAATCTTTAATGCAAATTTGATAGATTACTGAAATGCCCTTGCTATACAAGCCCAGTAAACACAAAGCATGTATAATTTTATAATCATGTATCTAAGGTGATGGAACTTGTTTGGTTCGAAAATCATGCTTTGATCATCTTAAACCGACAACTTGTCCTTAATTGAAAATCGAGAAAAAGTTTTTCAACTGTGTCAAAATGAGATGAAATTTCACCAGGAGGTGCGACATGGCACAAGGATCATCATGGTATGCTTCATTGTTGAAGCCGCACCCTCTAGCTAGATCAATTCCACTGATTTCGTCATTTTGTCCTTAATTGAACAAAATACAAAAGTTGTAGTTTTGCCTCCCGGGAGATGGGAAGTAGTTGGGTGGTTTCACTGTCATGTTAGGTTGAACATATTGAGGAGGTGTGAGGTTTAAAATCTCATGCCTCTCTCACATAGATAATTATTTCACTTGCTGACAGACTTTAACTCTCTGCCTCCTTTAATTGCAAAAGAAGGAGACAATTTCCTGGAACAGGGCGACCCCTCCTGAGACATAGGAGCCGACTTGGGCTTGTTGTTTTAAGTTCATGAGATGTTTCCCATCTCCTGACATGGGA
>AWUE01015818.1:0-13986 GCA_001974825.2 Corchorus olitorius | reverse complement strand
CTGCTGACAGCTTCATTAAAAGGAAATCTCCTCTTAAATGATTTTCTGCCACCTTCGCCTTATTATGGGCGGCATATATATGGTAAATAATAATAATTATTAAATAAATATTTATTATTTATTTAATAATTTTTGGTATTAATTAATTAAATATCAAAATTTCCTAATTCTATTAGAATTAAGGTGGTGCAGAAACCAAATTTCATCATCATTTTTAATCAAATCTTGACCACTCATTTTGATATTATTTATGTGAAAACCAATTTATCTTCAATTATAAATTGAGATATAAACACATATATAAACACGTACACCAAGGAAAATTTTTTCTTATTTGACCTGAATTATTCCTTGAATGTTGTTTATAATTCTTAATTAACATGTGGAAATAAACTTTTATTATCAAATTATCGAAAGAAATTTATATTTTCCATATAATAATCGTCTTTTCTTTTAAACATCGTTTGATTAAAGAATAAATATAATTTGCAGCATCTTAGTTAGGAGGGAAAGAAGCTTCACAATCACAAAGCGTTACAATTTCTTATTCATTTCATATCTTAGAAGAAATTAATTAAACAAAAGAACTTAATTATAATAGTTCGGTGCCTTAGTCAATTATAATATTTTTATCTTTTTCCCTCATCCGGCTAGAGAAAAACCCAACCCCTTCTTTCCATGATAAAAGCATAGAATTTTTTGTTCTGTTAATCATAAATTGTTGCCTCACTTATATTTTATATATCATTTTTCCCATATTCCATGTTCCCTTTTAATTTTTTTCCTTTTTCTTTTCTCTCTTTATCATGCACTATATATGAAGAAAAGTTTTGAAGCGATCGATGATAAGCGATTTGAATAGAACCCAAATTTATTCTATTTTAGCCTTCAATTTTCGACATAAATTTATAGGTAGGAGCGGCCAACTTTTCATATATTATATATAAGGAACGTCCAATTCCAATATGGCATATGCATTTGCTGCTATATATATAATGGAAAATATCTAGAAACATGCTGTGCTGTGTCACTTTCCTTAAATTAAAACAATAGTGAAAATGATGTTCCCAATATAAATATTGTTTCTTTAACAAAGTAATTAAAGAGATGAGATACTTTATTGGTCTTATTGTAATTTGATATCACGGAAGATTGATGTTTTTGTCTTTAAGACAATAAAGAATCCTTATGGAGGGGCCATTTTTGCCCACTTAATTAGATTAGCGGATTGATCAATTTTCATGTCAATGTTCTTATTAGTGTTTAGATTAGTGAGATTGTTTTAATTAAGAGTGATTATGCCACTATTCATGCTTCTTTGTTTTTTCCTTTTAAAACACTATTCACGCTCTTGATTTGTTTGTAATGTTGCTTATAATTCATGCTTCTTAAAGGAGTAGCATTTTTTTTAATTGTATGCTTAGAATAATGAAAAAAACAATTTAGATAAATTTGTGCATTATATATTGCAGAATTCTCGAATAAATGGCTTTTCCTCTTTTCTTAGCGTACTTATAGAGAAGTTACGGAAGTCATATAAGGATGTGAGTCTGACCCGTATTTCCTCTTCCCTTCCTTGTAAACCAAAATTTTTCAAATGAATGAATTATGAATTATTATAAGCAAAAGTTGTGAACTTAGTATTAATCTTGAACTTTAATTCAAATGGTCATGTCTCAATTCCCAATTTCCCACCTCTAGGTACGTAGATTGGAAGTTCCGATCTTCTGACAAGGAAAAGCTAATTGAGCAGGCCGCAACTATTTTTTTTTTCCGTTATATTTTCTTTAGGTAAATGCTAAAAGAGGAAACATATATACATAATATATATATCTCATTGTTTTCTGGCCAAAACTTGGAGATATTTTCTCTCTTTTATATAATGAAGATAAAGATATAAACTCTCATGTCCTTTGTCCAATTACTTGTATTTGTCTCTTCTTTCGTACATTAATCTTCCCTTTTGTCATGTTTACGAATAAACGGTCTAAATCACAATTGTTGTCTATTTTCTAAACAAAAAGAAAGAGTGTTACGGATTTTATTATAAAAGTTTACCATTGTAATCTCGACACATGGCTTGAAATTACAATTTGATGTGTTTTGATCTCTAAGCATACGTGTTATTATATCTAACGTGCGATTACAACAGTTGATACTTGTTCAATTTTGTTTCTTTAAGATATATATATATAGCTCCCCAATGTCTTCGTACATATTATGCACATAAAAGAAAAAAATATCTACATATAATTTTTTTTGTTCCAAAAATATCTAAACTTACGAATTGAAATATATCTATTATCTATGAATGAAATGAGTTCAAAGTGCTCTTATACTACTTGACATTTTTTTTAAGAGGCAAAAGTCTAAGATTTCATTACGAGAAAGCACATAAAAAGTGCAGGTTACATAGTAAGAATAGAGTACTATCAAACCAACCAACAACAAACGAGGAAATCTTTGTGCCGACATTGCGGGAATGGACTTGTTTGTATCACCATACATTACGGAAAGGTAATTTTTGTGCCGATAAGCTCTTCAAGTTGGGTTGTTCTCTTGATGATGACTACTTGGTTTATCGATAACCACCATACGAGATTTTGGAGGTGTTAGTGGCTGATGAGAGAGTGGTGGCATACCCTATAGGTTTTAAGATGTCTTAGTTTATTTCATCCAATTATAAAAAAAAAAATTCAATCTCTTAAGTATTCTCATATTCCAGTATTGTGAATAGAAAAAAAAGTTGTTAGAAGAGATTCTCTCTGAATAGGATTTGGTGTAACTTGACTCTGATGAATTGGTCAGAATCTAAAGTGGTATTAGCCGAATTTATACAATAATAATAAAAAAAAGCTCGAAAGAAATTCCCCAACCTCTAGATTATAAGATCAAGATGGGAAACTCCTATATAATAACTAGTAATTTTCCACGTGTTTCATACGTGGGGTTGAAGTTTTGATTGAAACATATCTTAACTTACATATTGTGCAATACAATGTCAATGTTAATTTTGAAAATATTAAATTTCTCTAAATTTTTTCAAATTATTGAGAATAAATTAATAAATTTTTGTTTCATTTTTTTGAATTAATATTTAATTAAATCGAAACAAAATTTAAATGCTCATAAAAACAGATTCTTATATCCAATATGCCTGAGATTTGATTAGATAATAAAGATATTTCAAGGTGTCTCGGCGCCAAAATCATGCAAAACTGAGCCGGGACCCCGGAACGCGGTTTTAGGCAAAACCCATGATGGTAAAAATGACCCGAAAGATTTTTCCTCAATTTTTGTCAAAAATACCCATAAAAAATATATAATTCAATGCCAAAAAGATTGGAGGACTTGTCACACTTTTAATATCGTTTTTCATATTTTTTCAGAATTAATTTCTAATTAAATGAAACAAGATTCAGATGCACGTAAAAATAAATCCTTAAATCCAATGTGGCTGAAATTTGATTAGATGAATAAAGATATTTCAAGGAGTCTCGGCACAAAAAATCATGCAAAACAAAGTCATGGCCATGTAACGCGTTTTTAGCCAAAAACCATGATGGTTAGTACATAATTTCGACTAAAATTTTGCAAAAATTGACCTAAAAGATAATTCCTCAATTTTTTGCTAAAATACTCATAAAAATATATAATTTGACATCAAAAAGATTGAAGGGCTTTTAACGCTTCTAATATTGTTTTTCCTATTTTTTCCGAATTAATTTCTAATTAAATCGAAATAAGATTCAGATGCTCATAAAAACAAATCCTTAAATCCAATGTGATTGAGATTTTGTTAGATGAATATAGATATTTCAAGGAGTCTTGGCACAAAAAATCATGTAAAACTGAGCAGGGCCCCGGAACGGGTTTTTAGCCGAAATCCGTGATGTATACGATTTCGGCTAAAATTTTGCAAAAATGACCCGAAATATTTTTCCTCAAATTCTAGCTAAAATACTCATAGAAAATATATAATTCAACAACAAAAAAATTGAAAGTCTTTTTCACGCTTCTAATATCGTTTTTCCTATTTTATTTCCAAATTAATTTCTGATTAAATCGAAATAAGATTTAGATACTCTTAAAAACAAATCCTTAAATACAATGTGACTGAGATTTGGTTAGATGAATATAGATATATTTTAAGGAGTCTTGGCCCCGAAAATCATGCAAAACTGACCCGGGGTCTTGGAACGTGTTTTTAGCCAAAAAAGCGTGATAGTACACGATTTCGGCTAAAATTTTGCAAAAATGTTCTGAATTATTTTTCTAATTTGTAGCCACAATACTCACAAAAAAAATATAATTCAATGCCAAAAAGATTGAAGGGCTTCTAACGCTTCCAATATCGTTTTTCCTATTTTTTTCAAATTAATTTCTAATTAAATTGAAACATGATTCAAATGCTCGAAAAGAAAAAACTCCTTAAATCCAATGTAGCTAAGATTTCGTTAGATGAATATAGATATTTCAAGGAGTTTTAAAACCAAAAACCATGCAAAACTGACCCGGAGCCCCGGAACGCGATTTTAGCCCAAAAAAAACCATGATGGTACACGATTTCGGCTAAAATTTTACAAAAGTTGACCCGATTTTCCTCAATTTTTAGCCACAATACTCGCAAAATATATATAATTCAACTGAAAAAAGATTGGAGGACTTTTCATGCTTTTAATATCATTTTTCATATTTTTCAAAATTAATTTCTAATTAAATCGAAACAAGATTCAGATGCTTGTAAAAACAAATCCTTAAATGCAATGTGGCTGAGAATTTGATTAGATAAATATAGATGTTTCAAGGAGTCTCGACGCAAAAAATCATGCAAAACTGAGTCGGGGCCCCGAAACGCATTATTAGGAAAAAAAAAACTATGATGGTTAGTATACGATTTTGGCTAAAATTTTACAAAAAATTACCTGAATTTTTTTTTAATTTTTGGAAAAAATACTCATGAAATATATATAATTTAATGCCAAAAATATTGGAGGACTTTTCACGCTTTCCATATCATTTTTTTCGTATTTTTCTGGATTAATGTCTAATTAACTCGAAACAAGATTCAGATGTTCGCAAAAATAAATCCTTAAAAGCAATGTGCCTGAGATTTGATTAGATGAATATGAATATCTCAAGGAGTCTTGGCGCAAAAAATCATGTAAAACTGACTCAGGGCTCTGGAACGCATTTTTAGCCAAAAATCGGGATGATTACCACACGATTTGAACTAAAATTTTGCAAAAATTGACCCAAAAGATATTATCTCAATTTTTGACTAAAATAATCATAAAAAATATATAATTCAACGCCAAAAATATTGAAGGGTTTTTTTACGTTTCTAATATTTTTTTTTTACTTTTTCCAAGATAATTTGTAATTAAATCGAAACAAGATTTATATGCTCGTAAAAACAAATCCTTAAATCCAATGTGGCTGGAATTTTATTAGATGAATATAGATATTTCAAGGAGACTTGCCGCCAAAAATCATGCAAAACTGACTCGGGGCCACGGAACGCGTTTTTAGCCAAAAAAACCGTGTGGGTAATTTTTCCTTAACTTTTGGCCACAACTCTCATAAAATATATATAATTCAAAGCCAAAAAAATTGAAGGGTTTTTCACGCTTTTAATATCGTTTTTCCAATTTTTCTAAATTAATTTCAAATAAAATCGAAACATGAGTCGTAAAAACAAATCCCTAAATCTAATGTGGCTGAGATTTGGTTAGATAAATATAAATATTTCAGGAAGTCTTCTTGCCAAAAATCATGCAAAACTGAGTTGAGGCCCCGAAACGCCTTTTTAGCTTAAAACTGTGATGGAAAGTACACGATTTCGGCTAAAATTTTGCTAAATTGATCCGAAAAATTTTTCCTCAAATTTTGGCCAAAATTTGAGGAAAAAATATAATTCAAAGACAAAAAGATTGAAGGGTTTTTCAAGCTTCTAATATCGCTTTTCCAATTTTTTTCTGAATTAATTTTGAATTAAATAGAAACATGATTCAGATGCTCGTAAAAACAAATCCTTAAATCCAAAGTGGCTGAAATTTTGTCAGATGAATATAGATAGTTCAAGGAGACTTCGTGCCAAAAATCATGCAAAACTGAGTCGGGGCCTCGAAACGCGTTTTTAGCTTAAAATCGTGATGGATAGTGCACGATTTCGGCTAAAATTTTGCAAAAATTGATCCGGAAAAGTTTTCCTCAATTTTTGGCCACAATTCTCATAGAAAATATATAATTCAAAGACAAAAAGCTTGAAAGGTTTTTCAGGCTTTTAATATTGTTTTTCCAATTTTTTTCTTAATTAATTTTGAATTAAATAGAAACATGATACAAATACTCGTAAAAACAAATCCTTATATCCAAAGTGGCTGAGATTTGGTCAGATGAATATAAATATTTCAAGGTTATCTTTGTGCAAAAAATCATGGAAAACTAAGTCGGTGTCCCGAAACGTGTTTTTAGCTTAAAGCCGTGATGGAGAGTATACGATTTTGGCCACAACTCTCATAATAAATATATAATTCAAAGCCAAAAAGATTGAAGGATTTTTCACGCTTCTAATATCGTTTTTCAAATTTTTCTGAATTAATTTTAAAAAAAATCGAAACATGATTCAGATGGTCGTAAAAACAAATCCTTAAATCCAAAGTGGCTGAGATTTTGTTAGATAAATATAAATATTTGAAGAAGTCTTCTTGCCAAAAATCATGCAAAACTGAGTCGGGGCCCCGAAACGCGTTTTTAGCTTAGAAATGTGATGGAAAGTACACGATTTCGGCTAAAATTTTGCTAAATTGATCCGAAAGATTTTTCCACAATTTTTGCCCACAGTTATAAAATTCAAAGAAAAAAAGATTGAAGGGTTTTTCAGACTTCTAATATCGTTTTTCCAATTTTTTTTGAATTAATTTCGAACTAAATGGAAACATGATTAAGATGCTCGTAAAAACAAATCATTAAATACAAAGTGGCTGAGATTTGGTCAGATGAATATAGTTAGTTCAAGGAGTCTTCGTGTCAAAAATCATGCAAAATTGAGTCGGGGCCTCGAAACACGTTTTTAGCTTAAAATCGTGATGGATAGTGCACGATTTCGGCTAAAATTTTGCAAAAATTGATCTGGAAAATTTTTCCTCAATTTTTGACCACAATTCTCATAGACAATATATAATTCAAGGAAAAAAAAAGCTTCAAGGGTTTTTCAGGCTTTTAATATCGTTTTTCCAATTTTTTTTCTGAATTAATTTTGAATTAAATAGAAACATGATACAAATGCTCGTAAAAACAAAACCTTAAATCCAAAGTGGCAGAGATTTGGTCAGATGAATGTAAATATTTCAAGGATTCTTCGTGCAAAAAATCATGCAAAACTGAGTCGGTGTCCCAAAACGCGTTTTTAGCTTAAAGTCTTGATGGAAAGTATTCGATTTCGGGTAACATTGTACAAAAATTGATCAGGAAATTTTTTGGCACAACTCTCATTAAAAAATATATAATTCATTGCCAAAAAAATTCGGTCAGATGAATATAGATATTTCAAGGAGTCTTCGTGCCATAAATCATGCAAAACTGAGCCGAGGCCTCGAAACACGTTTTTAGCTTAAAACCATGATGAAAAGTACACGATTTCGACTAAAATTTTGCAAAAATTGATTCGGAAAATTTTTCCTCACTTTTTGGCCAAAATTCTCATAAAAATATATAATTCAAAGACAAAAAGATTGTAGGGCTATTAAGGCTTCTAATATAGTTTTTCCATTTTTTTCTAAATTAATTTCGAATTAAATGGAAACATGATTCAGATGCTTGTAAAAACAAATCCTTAAAACAAAAGTGGCTTAAATTTGGTCAGATGAATATAGATATTTTGAAGAAGTTTTCGTGTAAAAAATAATGCAAAACTGAGTCGGGGCCTTGAAACGCGTTTTTAGCTTAAAACAGTGATTGATTTTGCAAAAATTGATCAGGAAAATTTTTCCTCAATTTTTGGCCCCAATTCTCATAGAAAATATAAAATTCAAAGACAAAAAGCTTGAAAGGTTTTTCAGGCTTTTAATATCGTTTTTCCAATTTTTTTCTTAATAAATTTTGAATTAAATAGAAACATGATACAAATCCTCGTAAAAACAAATCCTTATATCCAAATTGGCCGAGATTTTGTCAAATGAATATAAATATTTAAAGGAATCTTTGTGCAAAAAATCATGCAAAACTAAGTCGGTGTCCCGAAACGTGTTTTTAGCTTAAAGCCGTGATGGAAAGTATACGATTTCTGCTAAAATTTTGCAAAAATTGATACGGAAAATTTTTCCTCAATTTTTGGCCACAACTCTCATAAAATATATATATAATTCAAAGCCAAAAATATTGAAGGGTTTTTCAAGCTTCTAATATCGTTTTCCTATTTTTTCTGAATTAATTTCAAATAAAATTGATACATGATTCAGATGGTCGTAAAAACAAATCCTTCAATCCAATGTGGCTGAGATTTGGTTAGATAAATATAAATATTTCAAGACGTCTTCTTGCCAAAAATCATGCAAAACTGAGTCGGGGCCCCGAAACTCTTTTTTAGCTTAAAACTGTGATGGAAAGTACACAATTTCGGCTAAAATTTGGCTAAATTGATCTGAATTATTTTTGCTCAATTTTTGGCCACAATTCTCATAAAAAAATATAATTCAAAGACAAAAAGATTGAAGGGTTTTTAAGGCTTTTAATATCGTTTTTCCAATTTTTTTAAATTAATTTCGAATTAAATAGAAACATGATTCAGATGCTCGTAAAAATAAGTCCTTAAATCCAAAGTGGCTGAGATTTGGTAAGATGAATATAGATAGTTTAAGGAGTCTTTGTGCCAAAAATCATACAAAACTGAGTCGGGGCCTCGAAACGCGTTTTTAGCTTAAAATCGTGATGGATGGTGCACGATTTTGGCTAAAATTTTGCAAAAATTGATCCGGAAAATTTTTCCTCAAATTTTGACCACAATTCTCATAGACAATATATAATTCAAAGAAAAAAAGCTTGAAGGGTTTTTCAGCCTTTTAATATCGTTTTTCCAAATTTTTTCTGAATTAAATTTGAATTAAATAGAAACATGATACAAATGTTCGTAAAAACAAAACCTTCAATCCAAAGTGGCTGAGATTTGGTCAGATGAATTTAAATATTTCAAGGATTATTCGTGCTAAAAAATCATGCAAAACTGAGTCGGTGTACCAAAACGCGTTTTTAGCTTACAGTATTGATGGAAAGTATACGATTTCGGCTAACATTTCACAAAAATTGATCCGGAAAATTTTTGGCACAAATCTCATAAAAAAATATATAATTCATAGGCAAAAAAATTTGGTCAGATGAATATAGATATTTCAAGGAGACTTCGTGCCATAAATCATGCAAAACTGAGCCGGAGCCTCGAAACGCGTTTTTAGCTTAAAACCGTAATGAAAAGTACACGATTTTGACTAAAATTTTGAAAAAATTGATTCGGAAAATTTTTCCTCACTTTTTGGCCAAAATGCTCATAAAAATATATAATTCAAAGATAAAAAGATTGAAGGGTTATTAAGGCTTCTAATATCGTTTTTCCAATTTTTTCTAAATTAATTTCGAATTAAATATAAACATGATTCAGATGTTCGTAAAAACAAATCCTTAAAACAAAAGTGGCTTAAATTTGGTCAGATGAATATAGATATTTTGAAGGAGTCTTTGTGCCAAAAATCATGTAAAACTGGGTCGGCGCCTCGAAACGCGTTTTTAGCTTAAAACAGTGATGGCTAAAATTTTTCCTCAATTTTGCCACAATTCTCATAGAAAATATATAATTCAACGACAAAAAGCTTGAAAGGTTTTTCAGGCTTTTAATATCGTTTTTCTAATTTTTTTTTTCTTAATTAATTTTGAATTAAATAGAAACATGATACAAATGCTCGTAAAAACAAAACCTTAAATCCAAAGTGGCTGAGATTTGGTCAGATGAATATAAATATTTCAAAGAGTCTTTGTGCAAAAAATCATGCAAAACTAAATCGGTGTCCCGAAACGTGTATTTAGCTTAAAGCCGTGATGGAAAGTATACGATTTCTTGTAAATTTTGCAAAAATTGATCCGGAAAATTTTTTTCTTCAATTTTTGGCCACAACCCTCATAAAATATATATAATTCAAAGCCAAAAATATTGAAGGGTTTTTCAAGCTGCTAATATCGTTTTCCAATTTTTTTTTCTGAATTAATTTCAAATAAAATCGATACATGATCAGATGGTCGTAAAAACAAATCCTTAAATCCAATGTGGTTGAGATTTGGTTAGATAAATATAAATATTTCAAGAAGTCTTCTTCCCAAAAATCATGCAAAACTGAGTCGGGGCCCCGAAACGCTTTTTTAGCTTAAAACTGTGATGGAAAGTACACGATTTCGACTAAAATTTTGCTAAATTGATCCGAAAGATTTTTCCTCAATTTTTCGCCACAATTCTCATAAAAAATATAATTCAAAGAAAAAAAGATTGAAGGGTTTTTCAGGCTTCTACTATCGTTTTTCCAATTTTTTTCTAAATTAATTTCGAATTTAATAGAAACATGATTCAGATGCTCGTAAAAACAAACCCTTAAATCCAAAAGTGGCTGAGATTTTGTCAGATGAATATAGATAGATCAAGGATTCTTCGTTCCAAAAATCATGCAAAACTGAGTCGGGGTCTCGAAACGCGTTTTTAGCTTAAAATCGTGATGGATGGTGCACGATTGTGGCTAAAATTTTGCAAAAATTGATCTGGAAAATTTTTCCTCAATTTTTCGCCACAATTCTCATAGACAATATATAATTCAAAGAAAAAAAGGCTTGAAGGGTTTTTCTGGCTTTTAATATCGTTTTTCCAATTTTTTTCAGAATTAAATTTGAATTAAATAGAAACATGCAAATGCTCGTAAAAACAAAACCTTAAATCTAAAGTGGCTGAGATTTGATCAGATGAATTTAAATTTTTCAAGGATTCTTCGTGCTAAAAAATCATGCAAAATTGGATCGGTGTCCCAAAACGCGTTTTTAGCTTAAAGTCTTGATGGAAAGTATATGATTTCGGCTATCACTTTACAATTATTGATCCGGAAAATTTTTGGCACAACTCTCATAAAAAATATATAATTCATAGGCAAAAAAATTTGGTCAAATGAATATAGATATTTCAAGGAGTCTTCATGCCATAGATCATGCAAAACTGAGTCGGGGCCTCGAAACGCGTTTTTAGCTTAAAACCATAATGAAAAAGTACACGATTCCGACTAAAATTTTGTAAAAATTGATTCGGAAAATTTTTCCTCACTTTTTGGCCAAAATGCTCAAAAAAATATATAATTCAAAGATAAAAAGATTGAAGGGCTATTAAGGCTTCTAATATCGTTTTTCCAATTTTTTCTAAATTAATTTCGAGCTAAATAGAAACATGATTCAGATGCTCGTAAAAACAAATCCTTAAAAGAAAAGTGGCTTAAACTTGGTCAGATGAATATAGATATTTTGAAGGAGTCTTCGTGCCAAAAATTATGTAAAACTGAGTCGGCGCCTCGAAACGCGTTTATAGCTTAATAGAGTGATGGATAGTACACGATTTCGGCTAAAATTTTGTAATAATTGATCCGGAAAATTTTTCCTCAATTTTTGGCCACAATTCTCATAGAAAATATATATTTCAAACACAAAAAGCTTGAAAGGTTTTTCAGGCTTTTGATATCGTTTTTTCAAATTTTTTTCTTAATTAATTTTGAATTAAATAGAAACATGATACAAATGCTCGTAAAAACAAATCCTTATATCCAAAGTGGCTGAGATTTGGTCAGATGAATATAAATATTTCAAGGAATCTTTGTGCAAAAAATCATGCAAAACTAAGTCGGTGTCCCGAAACGTGTTTTTAGCTTAAAACCGTGATGGAAAGTATACTATTTCTGCTAAAATTTTGCAAATATTGTTATGGAAAATTTTTCCTCAAGTTTTGGCCACAACTCTCATAAAATATATATAATTCAAAGTCAAAACGATTGAAGGGTTTTTCACGCTTCTAATATCGTTTTTCCAATTTTTTCTGAATTTATTTCAGATAAAATCGAAACATGAGTCAGATGGTCGTAAAAACAAATCCTTAAATCCAAAGTGGCTGAGATTTTTTTAGATAAATATAAATATTTGAAGAAGTCTTCTTGCCAAAAATCATGCAAAACTGAGTCAGGACCCGAAACGCGTTTTTAGCTTAAAACTGTGATAAGTACACGATTTCGGCTACAATTTTGCAAAATTGTTCCGAAAGATTTTTCCTCAATTTTTTTGCCACAATTCTCATGAAAAAGATTGAAGGGTTTTTCAGGCTTCTAACATCGTTTTTCCAATTTTTTCTGAATTAATTTCGAATTCAATGGAAACATGATTCAGATGCTCATAAAAACAAATCATTAAATACAAAGTGGCTGAGATTTGGTCAGATGAATATAGATAATTCAAGGAGTCTGATCGGTCGTCAGCTAATCATAAAAATAAAATCCCAATAAAATCCTAACTAAAGCAGATAGGGCAAGTAGGGGTCGAACCCACAGAGAGAAAGATTATTTGTCTTTTTCTTAAAATAATTAAACAGATTAAAGAGAATTTTTATAGTAAAATTAAATCTAATCTAACTAACAAGCAAAATTAACTAAGGAAGCAATCAAGAAAATTAAAGAAAACAATTAATAAGAAAGCAATGAATAATCAAGAAAACAATTAATAAAAACCTCCAACGTATAATTAATATCCCTCTTGACAATTATAACATGGATCATTGATATCTAATAATTATGAAATCATAGAATAACTTGTTGGAATTAAATCCTAAATCACCTTAATTAGATAAGATTACTCGTCAAAACTTAAATTACCCCATTTTCCCTCCTAACTAATCAATTAGCCGTCAAGCCTTAAAGATTTGCTAGGAATCAAAGCATTAAGAATTAGTAATTTATACAAGCACAAAGAGCAATTCCTCACTCAACGTTCCTTATCTCTCTTGGAAGGAGCTTCCGCTCTCAACCAATTGCTACAAACAACCAAGCCTAGACGTCAATCCACGACTTGATCTAGCTAATGCTAACTTAATTTATCAAGAAAGTGCCGGCTCAATCCATCAAAACAAGCAACATAGAATTAAAACAGAGATCAAAGGAATACCTCTAACAATTATCATATATAAGCACAAAATCTTACCATTATATAAGTCAAGAGATCAATTAAATTCTACATTGGAGTAAAGAAAAGGATTACTCACTCATGAATTGAGTGAGCATCCAAAGAATAAGATGAAAAACTTATCTTATGGATGAGAAGAGAAGGGGGCGGCGGCACTAGGGCTTTTGTCCTCCAATTCTTCAACAATTCTACCAAATACAATTTCTAGATCTATGTGTACTAAAAACCTAGACCTAAGGTGGCTATTTATAGTGGAAATAACCCTCAAGACTCCAACTCGAACTAGGAAAAGACTCTAGGACGGTTTTGGGTCTAACTTAGACTCTAAGTTAGATTAAAAGTCTTTCTAGAGTAGAATCCAAGTCAGACTAGGATCCTGGAATTTTCTGGATTCGAGCAGGGACTTCGACAGCATTTTTGGACTTGAAAACGGCAGAATTGGGTCTTGAACTTCAAAGAAAAGTTGTAGATCTCGGAGTCAGCTTTCCAACGAGTACTACATGGGCCTAAAACTGATATCTGAGCAGAAAGTTATGATTTTTCTACCAAGATGGCGTTGAATCCTAATCCTGTTAGGACTAGAAGCGGGAATAAGCGGGAATTGGATATTTTCTTGGACATATGCGGCACAAATTGCGTTTTTAATTCCAATTGTGGGCTTATATGGGCTGAGTATTATCCCATATAAAATATCCAAAATTCCAAAGCTTACCGGGCTTAATTCATGGCTTGTCTTCAATCCATTGC